>JAOXJP010228723.1:0-11074 GCA_025762735.1 Platanus orientalis | reverse complement strand
CTTTCTTTTTTTCTTTTTTATATATATATATATATATATATATATATATATATATATATATAAAACACCACATAAACATGATAAACCAAAATACAACTCTTACATCATGTTCTGAATTGGCTTGAAGAAGTCATCTCTATTGTGAACAGCTTGACCATAGGTAGCTGCTTCACATATCAACATGTAACCAAGTCACCCATTGGAGAAAAGAAATGATTTCAAACTCAAGTTTGAACATTCAATCCCATAATCTCTGGTGATGGAGATCATGATTTCCAGTGAACATAATCTCCAACATCCATGACTTCTGAGGACCATGACCCGTACCATTCTACTATTATCTGCTTCGGTTAGATCATATTCTCCCCCACACCGTGAAACCTAAGCCTTTCAACCATCACTGGTTTCTCTCGATTGAGCTCAAATCATTTGAGCTGGGCTACTCTGATGCCCAGTTTAAGCTCACTGAACGCAGTAATGGAAAACCCTGATCCGTATTTGATAAGGACATGGAGGCAAGGTGGGGTCCATGCATGAAAAGGAATAAGGAGGAGCATGGGAGTATCTTAGCAAGAGGTTAGTTTTGTTTTAGAGTAGTTTAGTAGGGATTTTATTAGTTTATTTTCTATTTTCATTAGTTATTAGAGTAGGACATGGGTGAAATTTTAGTTTTTTATATAGGACAAAGTTGTAACTAGTTTCAAAATAGGGTTTTTGCAAGGAGAAATTTCTTCCATCCGATTTGAGGGAGGAGAATAATGTGTTTGACGGCTAGGATTGAATTAGAAGGGGTTTGGCTTATAAAACAGACCCTATGTTTTGTACTAAAATTTTAATGAAAAAAATTAATAAAATTTCCTGGTTGTCTCCTCTACATGAGTAGGGATTTTCTCTAGTTTATTCTCCAACTTTTCGTGCCAAGATTGGAGACCTTAGTTGGTGCTTTCCAAGGGATATGAGGTTGGTGATTTCCTCATAAGGTATCATCTTCTATCTTCTTCTTCTCTCTTATTTCTTTATTTTCTCCTTCTTCTTCTTAATCTTTTCTTCTCTGTCTATTGGTTTTCCTCCATTAAAGGACATTGAACTCATTCAAATTTTCACCTTCTTTATGTGTTCTTGAAACCTCAAACCTGCAACCCTCTGTCCTTCCATTCCCTCACTGTTCCCATAAGAAAACCTCACTTCTTCCTACCTGAAACCCTGCAGCCAATCTTATTCCTAATTACCCCTGAGTCTTTCTTCAAGAAACTCATTCCAATCCCAGTAAATAACCCTGTGGCACCTAATGGATAACCCTCTGGTTGTTCCTAGATCTGTAGATTAAAATCTGTGAGGTTTAATACCTCTAAACCAGAAACCCTTCCTAATTTAAATCTACCTCTCATATGGTTACTGACCTGTCCCATAAAACCAACAGAATACCCCTTCAGGTATTAGCTTTAAACCACGTTATTCATTCTTGTTCAAGTCTTTGTTTTGGTTAACCCATGGTTACCCTTTATAACCATATCTTCAGCCCGTTACAGTCCTAGATTTTTCTATTGTTATAACCTGATTTTCTGCCCAGATTATCCATCTGTGGGCCTGATTACATTCCCTGTGTATGTGCTTGTTTTAACCCTTTAATCCTTGCTGGGTCAGGATCAGATCATACCCTATTGTCCCTTTCTGTTAAGCCAGAACCAGTATCAAAGCTTCTTGTACTGCATGAGTATTGTTCACTGGAAAACTCTGGCTTTCCTCTGTGGCTCCCTTCTTTGAAACTGATGTCAAAGAACACTATGAACCAGTTGCACACTTTTTCTCTGAAGAGGGGAAAATGACTGGGGTTGGTTTATCCAATTAACTGAATGGAAAGCTAAGTCCAAGAACGAGTTTGTGGTAATCCAAGGAGGCAAACTTTCTTCTGGTTGGAAAAAATGAGGTTCTCCGAAAGAGGGCTCATCCTTTTCCACTGTTCAAAAACCCCAGCCGATTCCATAATTTACTGAATCATCAAGTGCCGTCCCTGTTGCCGCCCCTGTTTGGGTTTTCAACTAACAGGACTGGTCTTGAGCCTGCGTATGTGAACTCTGGGGTGCTCCGGCTGTGGAATCTGCATTGCAAAAAGCTTTTCGTCCGTATCATAGTGAGGCATTCCATTTCACCCCATTTGGAACCTCCCCTGCTCAAGGACTTTTCTTCGCTGCCTCCTCCTCTGAGGTTGAACGAATCTCTTCCCGGGGTCACATTTCCTTCAACAATGGCTCCATAATCCTGAAGAAGTGGGAGGCCTCCCTTTGCCAAATCAGCCCCAGTAAGTTCACCGGCCTGCCATGGATTCAAATCTCTGGCATCCCTTTCAATTCATGGTTGCTCAACATCTTCAGGGCGATTGGGGCTGCATGTGGTGACCTAAGGGAGATTGACCCAAACACGAAGAATCTCCTGACCTTTCTTCCGCTCGAATCAGGGTCCCCTGCTCCAACTTGTCAAGGATCCCCTGATCTCTCACACTCAATATCAGGGACCTCTCTGTCCCAGTCCTCATTGATGTCAAAGCCCCTTTAGCTAACCCCTCGGACTTCATAACTGGTAACCGGTTTGACATTTGTAGGTCACTTGAGGAAGAAGATGATGTGGCTTTCAAAGAAGACGAAATGATCTCATCTAACGGTGAATTGTATATTGCTCTAAATCCTACGGTTATGAGAGATGCTTCGAGTAGCAATGACCTGGATGAGATGCTTCGTTCTTCAGAATCGCATATCATAGTTTTTATCAGGTACCTCTGGGTTTGGAAGGGGATTTCTTGACTCTTGCTTTCTGGTCGATCCATCGTCCTCAACTAGGGGTCTCTCCTTCAGACTTTCCACTATCATTTGCAAGCGAAGATGATTTTGACAATGACGCCACTCTTCTTTCTTCGTCTGACTCCAGCGACTACATCTCGGAAAAAGACATACCATCGAGGGACCCTGCATTGGAGCATGCCTATCTTCAAACTCTGTTTAATCATAATCTCTAGCCTAAGCTCGTGGACTATGATACCTCTAGAGATTCCTGAATGTATTCATCTACCGAAAGATCCAATCCATCTTCATCTACTCCTAGGGTGGGCCTAAACCTTTCCAGCTCCCCCCTCCTTCAAAATGTATGTCCTCTCCCCTTCCACTTTTTAACTCCTTTGATTAATTTTCCCTTTACTTGTTCTTCTTCTGCACTTTTACCCCTAATTTTGTCACTACTATCCCTTGTTCTCTGGATCCTGATCCTTGCTTGTCTGAGAATGTTGTGCCACAGAAGGAACAAAATATCAATTATCAAGAAAAGTGTTGAACAGGCAAAAGCAAGGTAGTGACAATGTGGATGCAGTGATGGATCAAATAGGCCTCTAGGCCGTTTATGAACTAGGTGAAACAGTGAAAATTTTTAATTTTATGGCAGATGATCCTTCCTAAAAAGGGGGACAGAGCTTTAAGGCCTTCAGCACCAAAAGATTCTCTGGGGGTTGTTTTTTTGGTTGTAAATGAAGATTCTTAGTTAGAATGTAAGAGGGTTAGGTGGGATCGATAAGCGTAGATTGGTTAAAGCTTGTATTTAGAAATGTGATCTAGACATAATAATTCTTCGGGAAACCAAAAAGGCTGAAGTATGCAGGCGCCTTCACAGAAGTGTGGCTAGAAACAATATTGATGATTGGCTTCATCTACCAGCGGATGGACCTATGGTGGTATTTTGATCGCTTCGGATTCACAGATGTTCTCTAAGATTGACTTTTTCCTTGAATCCTACTCAATCTCCAACTCCAGGATGGAATGGCTCCTTACTGGTGTGTATGGTCTTTCTTCTTCTTTTATCTATCAAGCTTTTTGGGATGAGTTACCCTCTATTCAATCTTGATGATTAGGCCCATGAGTTATTGGTGGAGATTTTAATGAAATAAGATATCCATCAGAAAAGAGCTCAGGTGGTCGTGTTACAAGGACAATGCAAGAATTCAACTCAATCATTTCTTCATCAGGATTGTGGGACTCTCCCTTGCTTAACAGACGCTTTCCTTGAACCAACGGTCAACAGAATCCTATTCTTTGCAGGTTAGATTCTTGGTTTCTCAAGATTAGGAGGATATATTCCCCCACTTCTTCCAAGAGGTGTACACAAGACTCATGTCTGATCACCGGCTTATTGTCTTAAACACCAATGCATAGAGTTACGGGCCTAAGCCCTTTCAGTTAGAGAATATGTGGACCCTTCATCCCAACTTCAAATCCAAAATTGATTATTGGTGGAATGATTGCAAGGTCTACAAAAGAGAATATTTTAAATTCTGCCAAAAACTTTAGCATATTAAAAGGAATGTTATCACCTAGAACAAAAACTCTGTTGACAAACTGGAATGTACCAAAGGAAGAATCCTTGATGCAATTTCCAAGCCTGACATGCAATATTCAACAGGAATGGGTCTCTTGTGGTCAACTTCTTTAGTACCCTCCTCTCATCGTGGGCCATAGCCTCTTCGGACTTTATGGGTTTCTCCATTAGTGATATTACTAGGGATTGGTATTCTAGTATTTTTTATGTTGCCTAAGCCTTTCGGCTTGTACTATTAGTGTATATTCTGGTTGTCTTTCTCTTTCTGAGCTCAAATCCTCTTGTTATATAAGCATATATTTCTTCTTTCTTTTTTTTTTGAAAAAAGTAATGTAATATATAAAATCAACTAAGCATGAGGCATGCTAACAACCAGGCACTGAAGCAGCCTGGATACAAGAAGACTGCTGAAAGATTACAAAATGAAACGGTCCCAATCAAATACCCATTGGTGGAACGCTAGCCCCTCCTGAGCAACGAATAACCAATCATATAATTTGGTCAAAATAACATCAATAACACAACGAAGAGCGCAACATTTATCCTCAAACACCCACCCATTCTTCTCCTCCCAAATCACCCAGCAAATAGCAGACGGAATTAGAAGCCACATCCACCTCCCCAGAGTTGAACCAATATATTGGGCATGCCAACAAGATAAGAGGGACCTAACCGATGCTGGTTGGGTCCACCCCACTCCAAAACGACCCAGAAAAAAAAATCCAAATGTGGGAAACCCATGAGCAATGAATGAACAGGTGACCCGACAATTCCGCATCCGATTTGCACATGCTACACCAATTTGGAATAATCAACCCCCTTGCCAATAAATTGTCGATTGTAGGAGCCCTGTCCCTCCACAACTCCCACAAAAAGAACGAGACCTTCAACGGGATGAGATTGTTCCATATACACTTCCCCGGAGAGGAAGAACCAGTCGAAGGGCACAAGGCACTGTACATAGATTTAACTAAGAACCCTTTCTCCACATCTAAGCTCCAAACACAAACATCCTGGAGATCTATATTCCCTAGCTCATAACCTTCCAGCACCTCCAACATCTGGCCTATCTCCCCGATCTCCTAGTCATTCAGGTTCCTACAAGGCTGAATATTCCAAGAACAGAATACCCTAGATCTTATCCAATGGGCCTTCACCAAACCCCACTTATCTTCCGCTAGGTCATAACAAGAGGGGAACTGGACACACAAAGGCTCCCTCACACACCACGCATCCTGCCAAAACCTCACCCTTTCCCCATTGTGAACTTTGAAGCTCAAGAACCTTCTGAATTGGTCGAACCCTTTATGAATATTCTTCCACACTCCACACCCTACTGGACCCCGCGTACATCTAGATGCCCATCCCATATCCTCACTTATTTGGCAGCCACCACTTTCCTCCAAAGAGCCTCCCCATCGACACCAAACCTCCATAGCCATTTGTTAAGCTCTATTTGTAATCTTCAAGGAGTGAAGACCCAATCCCCTTTTAGCCTCCGGCTTACAAATTTCCTTCCACCATACCCAGTGAATTTTCCTCCCCTCTAGGGAAAACCCCCACAAGAAATTCCTCTGAAGCCGCTCTAGCTGGTTTATGATAGAACACAAGGCCTAAAACACTGAGAAGAAGTATGTTGGCAAATTAGCTAATACACTCTTAAGCAAGACCAACTTGGCTCCCTTAGATAAGAGCCGCCCTCTCCAACTAGATAGTCTCCGTCCCACTTTTTCGAGCACTGGGTTCCATATACACTTTGAAGAAGCTTTAGCACCCAGAGGCAACCCAAGATAAATAATCGGAAGAGGAACTACATCGCATCCCAAGATGGAAAAAATCTCCTCACAAGAGCGGCTTATACCAACAAGACTAATTGAGGATTTGCTCCAATTCACCTTCAAGCCAGTCACAGCTTCCAAGATGAGAACACATCTCAAGTTTCTCATTCCTTCTACCTCCGCTTCCAATAGAAATAAAGTATCATCCGCAAACTCAATGAATGGAATAGAAACTCCGCAATTAGGAATGGAGAAACCCTCTATGAAACCCATTTCCGTCGCCTTAGCAATCATACGACCCAGCAAGTCCACCACCAAAATGAATAAGTATGGAGAGAGAGGGTCCCCTTGACACAACCCATAGCTCCCTTTAGAGAATCCCTTAGGAATACCATTCACCAAAACTGAAAAAGAAGCAGAGGTGGTACAAATTTTCATCCAGTTTCTCCACTTTTCCCCAAAACCCATTTGGCCAAGAACCCAATCCAAGTATCCCCAGTTTACATGATCGTCAGCTTTCTCCATATTAAGCTTGCAAACAATGCCATCCCAACCCGCCTTTCTCATAGCATCAACACATTCATTTGCCAGTAAAGAACAGTTCGTGAGTTTCCTCCCAGGAAGAAAAACATTCTGAGAGGAAGAGATAACATCTAAAATGGATTGCTTGAGCCGAATCGCCAAAGTCTTTGCCACCAACTTATATAAGCACCCCACCAAACTAATGGGCCGAAAGTCTTTTAGATGGGAGGCTCATTTCTTCTTCGAGATTAGCGAGATAAAAGTAGCACTTAATGATTTGCACCACTGGTCCCTAGAATGGAAAGCCCCAAAAACCGCCATCACATCCTTGTCCACCACCTCCCAACAAATCTTCAAAAACTTTATAGGGAAGCCATCCGTATCTGGAGCCTTATCGTCCTCCATACTAGAAAGAGCGGACTTGACTTCTTCCTCCGAAAAAGGCCTCTCCAACCGAAATCGATGCTCTGCCGTGATACAATCAAACTCCACCCCTCCAACAACAGGGCACGACGGGATCGAATCCAAGTATAAGTCTACATAGTACTGCTCTATCACATCTCGAATCGATTCTTGCTCATAAATCCACTCCCCCTCAATACATAATTTACTAATCATGTTAGATGTCTCACAACTCAAACTCACACCTTTCTTTCATAGTTTGAAATAAAAACATTGCTTTTTAACACCTTTAGCCATATATGATGTGAGTCAATTTCATTGCAATTTGTGGAAATTACAATGAAAAATATAATTTTTGTGAAGATTTGCAACAAAAATATCATTAAAATTACAATATTTTCATAATACCGAGTTTCTACTGCAATAAGGGAAAATTCATACCTTTGATTTTAATTATACTCCCCGCCCCCTCATTACCCAATGCTAGTCCCGTAACTACGGGGTGCTGGGAGGGTTGGATTGGAGACAGACCTACCCTTCGGCTTTTTTTGCACAAAGTGGCTCCTCACAAGAATCGAACCTGCGTTTTCATGCTGGCAGCCCAAGTCACCACCATTGCACCAAAGCAATGACCCTTACACTCCCCCCTCCCCCCCCCCAACGAAGTCTTGCCAAAATTTGAACCATGATTGTAACCCTATGCAACACGGTGGAGAAGATACTAAAATTGATGTAGAGTAACCCAAAAATCTCACAAGTGATTAAACTTAAAGTGTGGAAGCAAATCACTCAAGAATAGATGTTAAACACTCACAAGTAACCGCAAAATAAAATAAAATAAGAAATATAACAATAAAATAGAGGTTAGAGTGAAATAGAATAGAAAAGAAAGAGGAAAGAAAGATAAAGAAGCCCAAATGGTAAATCTAGAATTTTTTAGTAGAACCCACAAAATTACCAAAATACCCCTGATTGTGCATCATAAAATTTTGAAACTTTCAAGATATTTTTTAATGCACACTAAGGACCTATAGTTAAATTTCATGGAAATCCGATAAGATTTGATTAAGAAATTATATAAAAACTCAGTCCACATGAACCTTGCACAGAAAACACACAAAACCAGTGACCATAAATTTGAAATTAAAGAGAGAATGAAAATGAGGATTAAGATGAAAAAGAAATGGTGAGAAGATAAAGAAAATGATGAAAAGTAGGATAGACAAAAAGATGGAAAAATAAGAAGAGATTAAGAGAATGATAAGAGATATACCTTGAAAAAGAGAGTGTGTGAAAAGACCTAATGAGTGCACCTTGGTGCTACAACCCACATGGAGAGAAAGGAGATCCTACAAGATGGCATCAACCCTTGAAGAGGAGAACATGGTCCCAGTCACACCTTGGGAAACTACCAAAAAATTCAACACAATTCTTAAAATTCTTTAATGTAAAATATGGGGGAGGGGTGCCTTTGAATAGACTTACAAAACTCGAAATAATAGAAACTTGCTAAATTTAAAAACTTCTAAAAACCTAAGAAACGTGCTAACAAAAATTTCTTAAACTCTAAGACTTCTAAATAATCAATTTTCCTAAAATTTAAACTACTAAAAATTATAAAACAAAGTGGCTATCTACTAACTTGTGTGGGGCCCCCTTTGTTGGTTTTAGAGCCTCATTAAATGACAAAATAGCGAGTTGTAGACCAGCACACTAAAATTTCCCACTTTGCCCTTGGCTTTTAGCCGTATTACATAAAACCTATGCATAAAAGTAAGCCTAAACTACTCTTGACACAAAAGGCCTTATTACAAAATTATCCCATCCCTTAAAATACTAAAAATAACTCATTTCTATTACAAAACTTGAACCATGCTCTTTTGTGTGGTGGCACATACAAAGTCTTTTTCTTGTTGTCCGCATCATAACCAAACAATTATAATTTTCTTCGCAAAACACATGATGAACTCAATACCAAAAATGTTCAAATTTTTTATTCTTGCTTCTTCTGTTCCCCACCCCCCCGCCCCCCTTCTCATCAGATAGACCAAGTGGGTAAAAATATCTTTCTAGTAAAGGTAGCAATAAAGGCCAAAAAAATATTTATTCAATTATAAAATTGGTAAGTTGTGATTTTCTACCAAGAAGTGCAACACTGATCTTCTCAAGGTCAGATCACAATAGCGTTGCTTCTCATAAGGAAAAAAATGATACTTTAAAAGCAAAGAGGGCAGTTTTTTACCTTACAGCGAGAGCATAGCTTGACACCATGAAATGTTAACCTGTTTATCTTGATTTCTGTCCACAAGTCCTCTGAATATGGTTCACATCCATCAACAAGGATGCTGAACATACAAATAAAACAATTAATAAGATATAAGAACCATGTCAACTAACCCAAGTCACATGATGTCATGAATTTAAAGCATTTTCTGTTTAGAATTGAGTACACTACATTATGCATGCTATTGAAACTTGTAACTCAATGCTTTCAATACTACATGTCAAAGCTTTAGTGAAACAAAGATGATACACACACACACACACACGTACTTAGGCCTGAAGCGGTTAACTGGTAAGGGCTCGTTGAGAAGTTTATTTAGTGCATCTAAAGATCCCTACAAAAGATAAAGTTGTTCAAGATCACGGTTTTAGATCTTTGAAATCTAGGAATGTTTACATGCATTCATCTTATTGACTTGAATAACCTGAGAAAGCAACATGAATGGAAACCCGTCAGAAAACATGGTTTTGTATCCACGAGCATATCTAGGATCCACAGACCTAGTTTCAGATCCTGCAGTGGTAACCAACATATACAAATTGTTCATAAACTACATATGAATTGATGGTATACAAATTCCTCAACACCAGATCATTATTGAATGAAAATTCTATATTCGTACTTTATGAATTAGAATTTATATATTCCTCATATAGATATTTCAACAAAAGAATATACAGTAAGACACCAAAGGAACTCTTTGATACCCAACAAGATCAAGTCGGTGGATGCATGCCTTATTCCAAATGCTGATCCTTAACTTCCAACTTCGCCATGCATGAGACACAGTTGCTCAATACAGTTGCATTTTCTACTAAACAAGACTTTTAAAACTGAGTATAGACCTCACCACCAAAGATCACTACTTTGCATCACAATGGCATATTTAAAATAAACAAACAACTAAACTCATTTGGAATATAATTAGACACGTAGAAAGACTTTGTTTAACTAATGTCAGATGGAGATCTACTGGCTTCAGAAGAATTCAACGTCTACCTGCATTAAAACGCACTAAACGACTGGGTTTCCCTAGATAATTTGAAAACCATTCAGATGCTTCACCTCCCTCATCCAATGCAGAGCCAGAAAAATCCCACACAGAGACACCATCAATTACTTCATGAGTTTTGATCAAAGAAACCTTTAGTTCATCCATTCCGGGAGCTCTCAATGCTACAAGAAAAGGTGAATGGTAAAGGTTAAAGAAAAGCAATATCTACGAACCCCCTTTAAATATAATGCATCAAAACAACAAATAACAACCAAAATGATTCATGTTATTTATTGTAAACTGCAAATGAAAAATAAAAAATATAAAAACTAGTATTTTAAAAACCTCTCTGAAAGTACAAAAAACAAGAATCCATCAAATCAAGAGTGCATATACATAAAACATTGGATTCAAATAGCATGAACTTAACATTTTCCATGTCTATATGCATTAGATTAAATTAAAAGTATCATATTTTGGCCATAATAACATAAAACCCAAAAAATTTCATAAGATGTTAACAAGTTTTAAGTTCTCAAGGATAAGAAAGAACCATCCAAGCCTAACCAGTGGCATTCCGATATAGGATGATTTATCGCTTTGGTGGTTCATTCTATTTGATTAAAGTAACTGATATCCCAGTTTATGTTTCTATTTTGTTAAGAACCCTTAGGCCTTGTCTGTTACAAGGTAAACCATGGGAAAAGGAGGGAAAAGTAAAACCACCAAAAGAAAAGG
>JAOXJP010228722.1:0-11074 GCA_025762735.1 Platanus orientalis | reverse complement strand
ATCCTAAAGGGGAGGGGGTGAATAGGATTTCTTTAAATTAATTTGCCAATTTTTAAATTTACCTTGTTGTAGTTATTGATTCCTTTTATAATTTGTTCACTTAAGTGAGTGTGTGCTCAAATATAACTACTCAAGAATGATATCAAGTATATGGTAGACAAGAGTAGTATAAAATAAAGCAATGAAGAACCAAGCAATCACACAATCACAAACCATAACATAAGTTTTATAGTGGTTCGGCACTCGGTCCTACATTCACTCTTCTAAAGCTCACTACTGAGCTTAGGTATATTTCAATCAGGTGCTATTACAACCTAGGTCAATATACAAACCCTACTACTTGCTCACAAGAAAGCCAAGCTACAACACTTAGTGTTTTCGACGAGTGTGCACAATCTTCGATGTCTTCGGAGGAGGTTCTTAAGCTCCCGGTGTCTCCAGCATAAGCAAAACAATAGTAAAAATGAATATGAATGCAAATGAATGCAAGGTCAAGAAAATATTACCACAACATAGTTGATGTTGCTAGTTGCTCAATATGTGGGATGCTCTTTGTTGAGCTGATGTGCCTTAGCTACCCATAAGCTCCAGGTACTTAGCTCTAGTGCTCCTTAAGCTTAGCCAAAGGTGAGTTCCACTAGGGAAAGATGTTCACCACAACCTCTCCTCAATATTAAGAATGTAGCTCTATGGGAGAGAAGAAATAGGATAGAGAAGTGTAGAATGCTAGCTACTTAAGCTCTAAAATCTGTAGGCAATGGAGGTTTGCACAGTGAAGAGGGCTCTCAAAATAGTATGTCTCTTAGCTCTCTTAAAATAACTTGGAGTGTTGGAGGAGATACCTTACCCTAAAGGGAAAAGGTCCTTTTATAGTGGGGATGAACATCCTTGGCATTAGGATGAGTATATAGCAATTAGGGAGTGTTTCTAGGCCTTTAGATGAACCAAAACCGGGTTCAACAGTCAGAATTCTTGCCTAAATTTTCGTAAATTTTTTTTTTGCAAAATTGTCTTCCAAATTGATTGTGCTTTTCGCAATCAGTTTAGGGTTCAAATTGATTGCGAAAAGTGCAATCGGTTTAGGGTCCCAGTTTTACTCCAAATCAATTTGGCTTTTTGAAATCGATTGAGGTTTTGGATAATTTTCCAAAACTGATAACCAAATCGATTTGGGGCTATGGGTTTAGGTTTTGGCCGAGAGAAATCTTGGCCAAAATAATTACCGAAATCGTTTAATCTTTTTACAATTGATTTCGCTAAACCAATTGTGAAAAGTGCAATTGGTTTTGTTGTAATTTTTTTGTACTTTTTGCCTTTGGGCTGTGATCCTTCAACTATCCTTGGGCATTCATTTTAGGGTATTCTTAGGGACCCTAAATCATGTCTAGGGTTGATTTTAGGCACACAATTTGACATGACATGCATGATGTATACCTTCCTTAGAGTGCATCTTCCCGGTGCTCTTCCTTGGTCTTTGGTCTTTCTTGGCTTCATGATTTGAACTTGTGAGCTCACATAGGATACTTACAAGACTCCTAGCACTACCCTTGCCCATTACATGCTCATGGGATTGACATACATCCACAGGGTTGAACATCAGGGTTATGTTCAAACCTTTAGACCTTCAGGTCTGAACATAACCGTGATATTCAGACTTGTAGGTCCGAACAGACCTCTCGCATTTTTTTTGTTTTTATTATTTTACGAATGCATATATTGATCATTTTGTTGTGATTTTCCAATTGGAGGGCAATGTTTCGACCAAATTCAGCAAGGTTTCCACTGAGATGGTAATTGATTATACCAGTGAGTTTATCACCCATGAGGTAAAGTTGTTTGAATTTTTTTCAGTTATTGTGCAAAGATTGTTTAAGTTATTATGGTTCAATTTTTTATGTTTTTATTTTATGTATAGATATTCAAGAGTCAAGCAACATTATGTAAGTGGGCGGCCGATGTTAGGTAAAGAAATGGTTTTGTTATTGTCACGAAGAAGTTAGATTTTAGTGGTTCCTTAAAGAAACTAAGAATTTCCCTTTCATGTGAGAGGAATGGTAGTACAGATAGCCTAAGAAATGTAAAGATGTCATGCAAGAAAAAAAAACATGTGGTGTCAGGTACCAAGAAATGTGGATGTCTATTTGAATTGAAAGGTAAAATGTTAGCCACTAATGATGATTGGATTTTGTTAGTAGTATGTGGTGTGCATAATCATTTAGTTACAGATCATCTTGAAGGACATTCATATGTTGGATGACTATTGGAAGATGAGACTTCGATGTTTGTTGACATGTACAAGAGCATGGTATGACCAAAGGATGTTTTGGCTGCATTGAAACAAAGATATCCCTTAAATGTTACCACAATGAAGACAGTATACAATGCACACCATAAACATAGAATGATGAAGAAGTATAGAAGATTTTAAATACAATGACTACTAGGACAGTTGGCAGAGCATAGATACATCAAGTGGCATCAAAAAATTGATGATATCGAGACCATGATTGATTTGTTTTAGGCACACCCGATTAGTTTAGAATTGTTACATGCATTTTCACATGTTTTGATCATGGATTGCACCTACAAGACGAATAGGTATCGTATGCCCATTTTGGAGATTGTTGGTTTGACATCCACTAACATGACCATCTCTATAGCTTTTATATATCTCTAATATGAGAGAGAAGATAACTTCACATGGGCACTGGGTGTTTTGTGTGGTTTGATGGATGATAGTGTTAGTCCTCATATTATTGTGATAGATAGGGAGTTGGCTCTAATGAATGCAATCTCTATAGTGTTTTTTACTGTTAAACATTTATTATGTAGGTGGCACATCAGTAAGAATGTTCTTGCAAAGTGTAAGAGGATGTTTTTAACAAAAGAGAACTAGGACAGGTTCATCATGACTTAGAACCTATTGGTGTTGTCATCAATAGAAGAATAATACATTCAACATCTCGCATTATTGAATCACTTATTTAGCACGTATCCGGATGCACTTGAATATATTCGAAACAGTTGACTAGATGTATATAGAGATTGATTTGTGGCTGCTTGGACAGATAGATGGATGCATTTTGGGACTACTAAGATGAATAGGGTTGAGAGTGTACATGCAAAGCTAAAGAGGAAACTTAGATTGAAATAAAAGGGGTTTTAAGTCTTCTTGGACAAATATACACATGTTGCTTGAGTTATAACATACAAACATAAAAGCATCTTTTAGGAAGAGTAAGACAATCATCTAACACAACTTCAAGCCTTCCAAATTTAAAGAGCTTCGAGGCAACATTTTCATAAAGGCGATAAAAAAGGTTTTGTCTAAGATGAAGCATGTCAAATATATTGGTGTTGATGCTATTGCATGTCATTGTGTTTTTCGACACATGCATGGATTGTCATGCACACATGAGATTGCATACTATATGAGGCAAGGTCGCTTAATTCCCCTTGATTCTATACATCTGCATTAGTATAAACTTGACATGTTTAGTACCTTAACCCAGTCAAGCCAAGATTTGGATTGTACTGATGATGTGGACATATTTGTGCGAAAGTTTAATGAATATGATCCCACAACTAAGTTACAAATACCGAAGAAGTTAGAGAGATAGTAGCACCAAATAGTTCACACCTGGTGAAACCAGAGGTGAAAGCAACAACGCGAGGTCATCTACATGTGAAGATTAACACATCTACATGGCGTTAACCATTTGCATTCAAATTGGTATCTTCAATACAGGATTGTCATTCTTTGCCTACAACTACAATTACAGTTGCCACTCCGCTGTAATCCTAGCAACCAAAACCTAAGAGGAAACCAAAAGAAAATATAATTAATATATTTGTAACAATGTAAATGATGATGTGTTCATTTATTTAACATATTATATTTCTTTATTTCTTTTGTAGGTATTTTAAACCCATGCAGTGGCAAACCATAGGTTGACGTCATTCCTTAAAGCATTTTCAGCAGGGTTAAAGCCTTATATTTGACAAGTTAAAGATATGGAACTTTAAAGAAATTGTGGATTTAGGGCAACTGTTGGATTGCTAAGATATAGCGAAGAAGGTTGGCAACAGATAAGATTGGATTTGCTAAATGAGTTGCATAGTCATGGAAAACACTATGAGTAGATATACAAAACTCATGAGTGAGTTGATAAGATGATCCATCTACTATCATGTATTGATTACTATCCTGGATATGCCTATTGGATGACAATGCTAGACTGCGGACATCTCATAGCATCGCACTATAATGTGGTATCACTTGAGTATGCAGATGTGCATAACCTTCCTGCCACTTAGATCAAATCCATTACCTATAGCTGATCGTCAAGAAATTGCTATCGAGTTTGTTAATGAAAATCATTTCATTAAGGTTTTTGTTGTTAACCATTCCATTATGTTGTTATTCCAATTATTTTGAATATTATATAATGTTATCATATTTTTGCAAGTCTTCTTATCCGTCAAGTCATCCTATTCCACCTATAGCAATGGGTTGTTATCGATATTGATATACCAGTGCAGTTAGATGGGAGCTTTCAGCATATCAACCATGAATACAAGAATTCAGAGATATTGTTAGTTCGGATGTTCTCATATAAGAGACGATAGATTTAGACGATTAATGTATTCAATGATACTGTATCTTAACAGTTCTTTTTTATAATAAAGATATATTATATTCAGTGATGACTTTGTGGGTTTCTTGGTTTTCTTGAGGAACCACCAAACGTTGACAAAACCATTTCTCCACCTAACACCGCCTACCCATTTACAAGACAACAAAAATCAATATACGCATTAAAAAAAAAGGCAAAAAAAGCCAAGAAATAGGTCTGTTCCGACTTGTCCGAACTTGAAGATCCGAACAAACCTTTTTCCTGGTTTTTTTTACCTTTTTTTAGTACGTATATTAATTTTTTTTGTCTTGTTATGTTCTAATTACAACATTACATAAATGGGCAGGCAATGTTGGGCGAAGAAATGGTTTCTTCATTGTTAATAATTACCCTTATATTTTTTTGTAATAAAGTTTTCATTATTAAGCCAAATTTTTTTCATAAAACGACGTGGTTATGCTTGTCGATGCACACACAGATTGCAGAGAGAATAGAAAAGGAAGGATAAGATGATCAATACAATTGGCTCATAAATCATATCAATAAAATATGTCAAAGCAACTGGGGTCATCTCCTGTACAAAGATAGAAAAAATGTCTTATCAAAAAATAAAATAAAGTACATGTCATCTTTCTCTTTCTCTTCTCTACGACATGTTCTTATAACACTTGTAAAAGAATGTGAAGAGAGTGCGGTTATCGGGAGCAATGGGAGGAGCGGGAATAGTAGTTGGATCAATCCCAATCTCCCCAAACATCTGGCAAACCTCCTAGAGCATACTGAGTATATCCTCTGAACATTCGGCCAGACCACACCTGACGACAGGGTCGATAAGGCCCATTGCACATCTAATACGTTGATCAATTGGCACTGAGGGTGTGTTACTCTGGGAGGAGGATTAACTCGCATAAGTGGATTGATACTTGTGGTTCTACAGGTACGGGTGGGACACACATGCATACCACTGCATGTAATCCAAACTACACTCCTCGGATAAGAAACTAGAGTGGATTGCTCCCCCAATGCATAGCACATGGTTACATCACATTTCCTAGATCTGATCAATGTACAACTCGACCCGATACTATGTTGGTAAAGAACCGCATTCACCTTGACATGGGGGTAATAGAGGTGAAGGAATGTACTAGATCCGGCTGAATTACCTTAGCACCTTATCCAGATGATAAGGCTTGACCACATTAAGGTACTTTAGCATGCTATGATAGAATGCAATATCTATAAATGGATATTGCTCCCACCAGTTGTATGGTGTCCAATACACCTGCAAAAATAAGTTAAAACGAGCATCGATTAAGTAATAAAGCTAATAGTTAAATCTACATAACTTAAGTAAAGATGTACATAACTGAAGTAAACAAATGTATGTTTAGTGTCATACTTCATTAAAGCATAATGAGTCAATTATCTCCCGCAAGGCCCACAGATTATCCCTAAGCGGCCTAGTCTCTTTTCGAGAAGTCCATCTGTACACCTGTGGCTCATACCCATTGTAAGATATGTTACGATTAGGCGTGAGTGGGAAAAATGCTCATATACCCAACCCTCCAATAGTGTGATGTACACTGTCATCTGTTAAACACCAATCCGACTCCCCATTCCTGGCTGGCGATAGAGATAGGCTAAGGCTACAGCACCCCATGTATACTCCCACACGTCCGACATGTCTTTCAATAGTAACGATATAAAACAGGCCCCTATGTCGCAGACTTGTCGATGAATAGCGTATAGCCCAATAAAAGTAAAAAATAGGCCTTGTCTACACACTCAATCTGGGCCACATCAATGAAGTATTAACCAGGCTAAACAAACCCCTCAACCACTCTAACCGCATAAATTGGCCTCAAACGGCTCTGAGCTCCTTCGCTGCCTGTTGGGGCGAGACTTCCAGCTCAGTAGTAACTAAGCTGACTTCATTCCTAAATGATAGTTTTTCAACTCTTGTTGAGACAGCCTAATTAACGACAAGAATCCCTAAGAGACACCAAACATCGTCTAAAGTAATGGTCATCTCCCCGAAATGCATGTGGAAAGTGTTTGTCTCCGGATACCATCTCTCCATAAAGGCCGACGCTACTACCTTATTGACAAACCAATAAGATGTTGAAACCAATAGGTAAAGGCTAAAAGCACCAATCAATACTTTAAACATCTTGTTCGGCACATCCTGGTCCTTTAACCTCCACTCTTTAATTTTTTAGGTGTGGGATATGCATTTTAATGGTTCTCTCTCCTGCAATCAAAATAAACAATATTAATAATAGTAATAAATATAAACATTGCAAATTACCAATATGGAATAACAACAAGAAATAAAAACAATCAATATGTAATACCTCTTGCTGCCAGATTGTTGGAGCAGCGTATGTCCTAAAACTCGGTAATAATGAAGGGTCTTTCGGAGCTCTAGGAATGTTCAGAGCCTCATCAGTCTCTTCAGGGTTTTCAACGTGTAAATACATCAGGTTGTCATTTACGTGATTCTTAGACACTAATGGTTCTGCCAATTCTGTAGACACTCACAACATTTAGCTAGCGCGATTTCTCTTAGCCGATGCCATCGGTGGGACACGAGTACTACGGGAAGTGCCAGCATCTATATCTGCCATATAACCAAATTATTTCAAGAATTTTAAAAAAAAAATCTGAAAAAACATATATATATATATATATATATATATATATAGATATATATATTTTCGAGCTCATCTATCCCGTTTGGCCATTCAAGTCTGGATTGGGGCTCTCCGTTTGGACCTGGTGGTCCAAACAGAAGGCCCCTGTTTGGACCACCAGGTTCGGACAAAAGCCTTAGGTTCAGACCTAAATGACCAAACGGGACAGGCTCCAAAAAAAAAAGTTTGGACATTTTTGCTCACAACAAATTTAGACAATTTTTGGAGGTTGGTCAATCTACCAAAACCCAGTGGCATTTTTTGAACCCCATCAATTTTGAGATATCTAAGATTAATTAAGTTTCGGGTGTAGAATGCCTAAAAAAATATGATCCTACAATAGGAAAGATGATGGGAATGTGCAAAACAACCTAAAGTTTGCAAAAATAATTAATTTTTGAATTTTATAAAAGAAAGAATGATGAGGTTTCAATTATTAAATAAAGAATATTAAGAATTCAATTTAAAAGAAATCAAGAAACAAGGATAATTCAAGAAGACTAAAAAAAGAATTCAAGAGTGTAATTCTTAATTGAAGAAATGAATGAAAGAGAATAAATTCAAGAAATTAAAGAAGAAATCAAGAAATTAAAAAAAAAATCAAGAAAAACAAGAAAAGATAATAAAAAGAATGAACATATGTTGTTTTTAGATTTTAAAATCAAGAATCCAATCAAGAACTTATTAAGATTGTTTCTTGATGATTCTTGGTAATCTTTAGTGCAAGAAAGAGTAATCCACAAGAAATAAATAAAATTTCAGCAAGAAGAATAATCAAGAAAGAGAGAAAAAGAGAGGAGATCGTGGAGAAAAGAGAGAAAAATGAGATAAAGGAAATACCTGTCCCAAATCATGGACACCAAAACCCAGATTTCTTTTCAATAATCTTCAAATCTAATTATAATCTTACGTTTCATGCTATTTATAATAACCCTTTAAGACTCCTATTACAATTAGGATTTTTATTACCCACTTATATTAATTTCAAATAAACCCAAATAAATTTCTATTTACACCTAAACCCTTGGTAAATAAATGTCTTATTACACAGAACTTCCTATTACATAAATATTTTATTAAAATAACCTTAAACAAACCCAGAAACAATCCTAAAGTTTCTGAAAATAACTCTAAAAATTCCTATAATTCCTCTAATAGTTTTCAGGGCCCTTTCTGATTGGTTTAGGCTTAGACCTCCAAAGAGGATAAACCCTTTTCAACCAAGTTAGGGCTGCTACATCAGTTTCCCATACCATTAGGCTACTCGGTGAGATTTGGATAATCAATTAATATCAATGTTGTAAACTATAAAGAGCACATATAGTCAGGTAACCTTTTAATTAATGGAGTATGTGAGAGGTCCAGAAACCTCAGACTTATCAAATTGCGAATTGAGTCCGGTACCTCAGTGATATAATACCAACTCAAATCTAGCACACGTAAACATCCAAGTTTTGAGAATAAATCAACCAGGGCCTGTTTAAGTAAATAAAAATCCCCACCTCCAATAAATTGTTGCATTAATGGTAAGAAGGTGCGTCAGTACTTAATTTGGTAATATGATTCGATTTTTGTTTCCTTATCAAATCGTCCACGAAGATATGATGAATGCATAGCCATTTCCAAAATTGTTTCTTTCTGACAACCCTCCAATACATCCTCCATTCTAAAACATATTCCTCATGAGATGGATGTGTTAAATCATCCACAAGGTCAGGCATTACAAACATTGATTTTTTCGAACTGGATTGTTGAAAGAATGCCTTCTGGAATAAATCATCAAAATACCTCCCGATGGAGAGGAGCAAAGTGTCCACAACAGATGAAACTTTAAAAAACATTGTGTGGTTACTATAATTCTAGCTACTTCCTTGTATCCCCAACTTTCAGAGCAGCTAGTAGGACACAACAATCATTATAGTTATTGATCCAGACATCGTCTAAAACAAATAAAAATTTCACTTTGCTCAATATTCGTTTAAGAATGACCTGAAGCGAATCTAGTTCGTTGAGAATGCAAGTGTTTCCAGTGGCAGCCGACTCAAGAATCGCTTTGGTTAACTTCAACACGTCCAATTCTTCGGAGGTACGTAAGCCCATCCCTTCATTTAGCAAAGAACTCGTTGGTCTTCGTGTGACTCCAAAATCACGCAAAGAAGGGATGAGCTTACGTACCTGCATAATACTGGTTTGAAATTTCTTTTCCGATTTCCGACGTAGAGCTTCAGTTGAGAACTGATCCAATACATCCTCAACATCGTAAGAGACATATTTGAGTTCTTCCAGCGACGTTTGAACTCCCTTTTCCCGTATCTGCCGCTCCTCTGCATCATGATCACAACCTGAATTATGGACAATGTATTCTCCAGCTTCCTCAATTTCTCTCTGACCTTCCATCTCCCCGCAACCTCGCTCAACTCAGGAGATCGAGGTTAACCTCTCAAATAACACAGCAAGGAACGCCCCAAGAAATACCTCTCCTACTCCCACTACCATCCTCTATCCATCTATCCTCTTCTTTGTCAAGGAAGAGAATGAAACAACCCGAACCAGAGATGAACGCAATTCAAATAAGTGAAGAGCAGCAAATCAGCAAGGCTTTTTATCAAAAAAATTTAACTAATTGACCAGCAGTCTTTGCGAAGTTTTAATTTGAAAAGGCGTGGTGGACCCCAGAGGACGGATGAGATGACCAAACGAATTAATGATTTTTAGAGAATGATTGTTTGTGTTGACACAGACCTCTATAATCAAGTGTGCCATTGCTTGTCAAGGTCAGATTTAGTAAGACAACTTAGAGAGTAGCTAAAGTTGGAATGGCTAACACATCAGCACAGAAAAAGTGAAATACACTTTTTGGGGATGCTTTTCACTCTTGGCACTGATGTCATTCCAACTTTAGCCACTCTCTAAGTTGTCTTACCCAATCCGTTTACTTGATTGACACATGATGGATTTTTGAATATGATATCTCTTTTTTAACACTTACTTTTTCATCTGAACACTTTTTTTTTTGATGTTTTTAATCCCAAAAGCAACACATGTGACTTTACCATTCACCATACACACTACAAACATTTTCATCACAAAAAAATTTCTTCCCTTTCTATTTCATTGTAGTGGATCCGGGCTCAAAGCCTTTATCCAAAAATTTAATCCGTTGACCAGAAGTCTTTACAAAGTGTGTATTTGAAAAGTGGCGGTATAGATCTCAGATGACCAGACAAATTAATGTATTTGTAATGAGAGCAAATCTTCTACAACAAGCTTATACAGCATTAAATGGAAACTGCTTTTAAAGAATGACATCTATACTATTAAATTAAAATGTTAATATTAGGTGGGAGTTTTAATAAATATAGAAAAAAGAAGAAAGATGTTCATATGATCTTTTTTGACCTAGAAAATGCATATAATAGATTACCAAGAGCGATTATTTGATGGGTTTTGGATAAAAAATAGGTTTCAAGTAGATATATTGATATAATTAAAGATATATATAATAGAGCGATAACTAGTGTTAAGACAACGGGAGGAGAGACAAGTGAATTTGCAATCACAGTAGGGTGGTATTAAGGGTCAGCATTGAATTCATACATTTTTGCTTAGTTATGTATGAGTTGATTAGGCAGATACAGAATACAGGAGGAAATGTCATAGTGTATGTTATTTGCTGATGATGTTGTGTTGATTGATGAGACTAGAGAGCGGGTAAATGCCAAGTTAGAACTATGGAGGGGTGTT
>JAOXJP010228721.1:0-11074 GCA_025762735.1 Platanus orientalis | reverse complement strand
GAACAGGATTCGTGTAGCCGACCCCAAATAGTTGGGATAAGGCTGTTTTGTTGTTGTTGTTGTTTGACATCACCCAATAACCCATCTAATGTGTCATCTTCTTCACCCAACAATCACACTCGGGTTTCATCGTCTTCGCCTGATGACCCGATTCAATTTTCTTCCAGTTTAGACCTAGTTCAAAATACAAAAATCTTGAAGCCCACAAATATACATCCTATATATCGAAAACAAAGAAAACATTTTGTCTTCAAACCCAATTATTACCTGAAACTAAATTGACAAGTTACAATGAAGCTGCTCAACATGCTCATTGGAGAAAAGCTATGCTTTGAAGCTCCTAGCCATCAAGGAACTTGGAGTTTAATTCCTCCATCGTCTAATCAACGGACTGATCAATTGCAAAATGGGTCCTTAAGATAAAAAAAGGGGTTCAACTAGCAACATTGTTATATATAAAGCTTGTTAGTCGCAAAAGGTTTTAATCAACAACAATATTAGATTATTCGACACCTTTAGTCAGGATATCATACGGATGGTATTGGCTTTAGCTCTACATTTTAATTGGAGTATTCATCAAGTTGACGTTAAAAATATGTTTCTACATGGATATCTAAGTGAGAATATTTTTATGGCACAACCATAGGGATTTATTAATCCAAAATTCCCCACACATGTTTGTCATCTTAAAAAGGTCGATTCATGGACTCTATCAAGCCCCAAGAACTTGGTATACGTTGATGGCATTCTGATTATCGGAATTGACAATAGATTTATTTAGTTATTGCTCAAGACACTTCATTCGCATTTTGAAATGCGACATCTTGGTAATATGAAACATTTCCCAGGAATTGAAGTGGTTCGATGTGCTGGAGGTATTCTTTAATCACAAGAAAGTAATGCTTAGAAGGATTTGCATAAAGCTGGTATGTCCACATGCAAGCCCTGTGTTACACCGGTTGCTAGCAGACCTAAAAGCGAGCATGACACTGATTTGCTTTATTCGGATCCTACATTCTATGGAAGAATGGTTGGAGCTTTACAGTATATGACAATCACTAGGCCTGATCTTACCTATGTTGTAAATCATATTTGTCAACATATACAGGATCCTCACAATTCTCATTTTCAAGTTATCAAAGGCACCATTAAGTTTGGTTTATACTATAAGCCCGTACCACTTTGACTCCATGCCTGTTCTAACGCTGACTGGGCTGGTGACATTATGGATTGAAAATCAACTAGTGGGTGTTGTGTTTATCTTGGTGATAATCCAATAATGTGGTCATCAAAGAAACAAAATACAGTATTCAAATCTTCAAAAGAGGTAAAATATCGTTCACTTGCCTTAACCGCTACTGAAATTTTCTGGCTTCGTATGCTCTCAAGTGATCTGGGTATACCGCTTTGGTCTTCACCAATTGTATGGTGCAACAACTTATCAGCTATATCCTTAGCCTCTAATCCAGTTTTCCATAGTTGCACTAAGCATATAGAAATCGACTTTCATTTTATTCATGAGAAAGTCCCCTAAATAATTCTTTAAGTGCATTATGTATCAAGTGATGATCAAACAACTGACATGCTTACAAAACCGTTCTCGGGTTATAAATTTTTGAAGTTTAGATCCAAGTTGAGAGTGAATTCACTGCTTAATTTGTGTGTGTGTGTGTGGGGGGGGGGGAATATTAAGGATATGGCTGCAAATAGGCTGGATTTAGACAATATGAGCATATTCACATCCTATCTAATAACTGACGGATATTAAAAACTACATCCATATCTTATCAGCTTAAGTAATCCGTAGTTCAGACTGAATTTTGAATATCCATAAAAAATAGACAATTCCATAGATGTTGTTGTCACTGTTGTTAGTGCAGTCTTCCTTAACCCATCTCTATTCTCGCCAAGATCTTCAATACCGTATGGCTTGGCAATGATGTCGGATGGAGCAAAACACCATTTCTTCTCCTATGTGATGGGTGTGAACTTCCACCACTATAACATGGTTGTGGTAGTACTTATGGGTGCCACCATGGATGGGAAGAGAATAATTACGGAATAAAGAGTTTATGTATTTTTAGGGTTTAAGTTATTAGGCTATTAAAGACTGTTGGATTAGTTTTAAATCCAACAGTTTATACTTTATATTTTATATATTATTATATTTAAATGGATCGGATTGATATATGTCCATATCCTATCCGATATAAACGGATATTTTTATAAACTGACCAGATAAGCTTATTTTGGATTGGATGTGGACAGAACACAAACATTTTCCGGATAACTTGGAGCCTTAATTAAGGATATACATAGAGAAAATGGTTGAGCTGTTAAGATAAGTTATTGTATTAGTGCATGCATGCATTATACAGTGGTTAGAGTTAGTTAGATTATTACAAGATTAACAGTGTGATTGTAAGTAACGAAAGCTTGTATCTTAAAATTATAAATAAGAGAAGATACTCTGAACAGAGTATGAAAAATTGCTCTCATTCTTTGCATCGTCCTCTCTCTCTCTCTCTTCGCTTAGTCTTTCACATCACAAGCGGGAAATGATCCTTGATCAAAATTGGAGCCCATCGTGGTCACAACTCACAACAGTGACAATTTCTCTAGCTCACAAGACTGTCTTATAAGTGTGCATTGCGAGCAGGAAATGTTCTTCCAATCACAATTGGTGTGACCAATGTGATGTATACCACACACTAACACATGATGTATTTTTGAATTTGGTGCCTCTTTTGGGCACCTACTTTTTTCTTTATTTAAACACCTTTTTAATGCTTTTAATTAACCCTATGAACACCATTGTTTTGGAAATTTCTTTCTTAACGATTGATTTGATTTGATCCTTGCTCCCCCATGAGAGAGAGGTGGGAGGGGGGGGGGGACATGGAAAAAAAATAATATAATTTTTCTTTGGTAGATAAATATTTGAAGTTATTCTATTCTTCTTCTTCAATGTATTTCTCCCAATGGTTTTAAAGTAGTGCTGGCAATGGGCTGGGCCAGTATAGACATGGTTTGCCAATATAGGCCCATTGGTTGGCTAGGGTGTACATACTTGGCCTGATTTAATTAAATTCTTTTATACTTTAATATATCAATGTTGGTAGTATCTGAATAAATAATTTAAGATTTTCGCATGGATCTGTAAATCATGCTAATCTATAGTTTAGAACCTTTACATCTAAATTAATGTGAATTATCTTTTGTACTAGCCAGATAGCTTGTAGGCCCAATTATAGACCAAGCCCAGTCCAAGGCATGAGGAAGAGGCCTTGAAGGATGAGATTAGGCCTGTACTTTAAGAACAATGGTCGGACCTGGGCAATGGTGTTAGCCTCATCTTTAGCTTGGGCCTGGCTTCAGCTAACCTGGGCCCAACCCAAACCCAGTCTATTTTAAAACCAGATCTGATGTTGAACCATTTTGAGTTAGAGGTTAAAAATAAATGTTGTGTCCAGGATACCAGGGGACTTCAAATGGAATAAAATGGGTTGGGTTTAAATGAAATTTCAAATTCCCGCCCATTTTATTCCATATGATGTCCCCTGGTGTCCTGGACAGGACACATCAACATAATATATATACAATATTAGATATAATTTTATATATAAAATTGTTAATATGTTAGCATAAATTTGTATTGTAAATAGTCAATATGTTTTTCCTTATGTATCAATATTATATATTAAAAGGCTTGTCCCGACGGTTTGATTATACAATCCAAACAACCTGTTGACTTATCAATGAGTTTTAAATGTTGGGGTTTTTTTGTTCCACTGAATTGTTAGACCTACATTTGACAGTTCTGCATTATTAACTCCAATCTGATCTGTTTTCTAAACATTGATTTCCAATTATTTTTATCCTCATATTATTATTATTATTATTATTATTATGCTGCGCTGCTGTTATTATTCCCCCAAGATTGACTGTTGAGAGGGAGTTTAGGGAAGAAGGTCGCCTTTTGTTAGGGGTTTGGGAAAGGGAATATGAGGAAATTATTTTTACCTCGAGGGTATTTGGGGCAAAATGTTAAAATCCTTTTTTTTTTTTAATTAAAAAAAAAACCCAGCTCGGTTGGGTCACGGTCAGACAATGTTAACAAGGATGGGGCTCTCGTTGAGTTCTAGGTTGGGTGGGGTTAGGGTTAAAGTTTGACTCATTCAGGTTTGGGTTATAGAGTGTGCTCTAACCCGATCCAACCGCCATGAGTTGTATCTTGACAACCAGAAAACCCAACTGTCTAATCCATTTGTACGATTTATAAATGATCCGAAAGTTTTAAGGAACATAGCCTATAGGTAGGGCTGTATATGGAATGAATCCAAATCATATATAGGCATATCCGTATTTGTATCCATTTATTTAATTGAATATTATATCAAAATTCGGATATTTTTAAGCAATGGAAAACAATTGGTGCCGGTGGAGTTCAACCAGAGAGGAGAGCTCTGAGGAGGTCAGCTAAGGTTTTAGCTTACATTCATACAAATGGGAATGAGAGATAAGAAATGGGTTAGGGTTAAGATTAAGGTATTCATATGTTGAAATATTCTACGTAAAATGGCATACAATATTATATTATAAATATTAGATATAGCAGGCTGAACCAGATTACAAACAATGCACGAAGCCCAATTGCTAATTAGAATGGTCTATCATTATTAGACACCAAGCCGCTTTAACCCTGTTTATTTCAAAAACACCCTGAGTATATATAGAGCCATAAATTATTTAAGAAACCAATATTATAATAATAAAAATTACTATTCTTATGTTTACGGATATTTAGCCGAACACATCCGTATTCACTTTAAATAGACCAAATATGGAGACAACAACAACAATAACAAACAGTGTTATCCCAACCATTTGGGGTCGGCTACATGAATCCTGTTCCGCCATTCCGTTCTATTTAGGGCCTTATCTGCTGTTAAATTACAAGCTAGACCAAATATGGATGCAAAACCAAATATTTAACAACCCTACTTATAGAAGTGCAATTAGGTCAATTTGGAAAGAGATTTTGTTTATGATGTTCTAGGTTCCACCTGAAGGTGCAACCTGTAAGGACATAAGGTGTTAACGTGTTGATGGGAGATTTTTTGCCACCATATCAAAATAATGTACATTCTTGGTACTATATAATTTCACATTTATCAATACAAAATGAAAATGCCCTACTTGTGGCCATATAAAGAAGAAAACTTTTATAAGATGATCAATTCAATCATCCCCATTATCAAAACAGCCTTATACATGAACTTCTGTGATTAGACAATCCAAATTAGTAAAGCTATGTTTGGCAGTCACCTGTAATGAAATCATTTCATTTGAGTTTTCCAACGCATTTGTAGTCACAATGGGATGATTTATAATGAACTCATTCAAATTCGCAGCGATTTGTTCTTGATAACATAAGTCATTTCATATTATAGAAAAACCTAAGATGACTTCATTTATAATTGTAATTAACAAATCAATATAAATTTGAATGAATTCATACAACCCATCACCTCATGGCTATAAATGCCTTGAGAAACTCAAATGAAATGATTACATTATAGGTGTCTGCCAAACAGGCTATAAGAGAATGCACCATTCTTTGTAATAAAAATAGCAAGGGGACTACCTAATGTGTCTCCACAATTTTTTTTCCTTCTAGAACAGCCCTATGACTAGGGTTTTCATAAGGATTCTGGCAATCTCTGTAATACATTTAACGTTGCCAAACAGACAAAGAAAAGAATATTGGTCTACGAGACTGAATATTAGATCATGTCCTTTTTCCATGAAGCCGTCCAAAGTGGGTTCCTGCCAAAATCCAACACAACCAACCAACCAACCAACTCATATTAATGTTGTATCATTATCTTTTATCTTCTTATTCTTTTGTTGGCCCATATCTCCATTTATCAGCACGTCTTCTTTAACTTTAGTGCAGCTCCTACCCCACACCATTTTTGGGCTTATGTTTATTGGTGGTTTTGTTTTCCTTCATTGGGTCTTACTGACTTGCCACAACTGTAGCATTTATCTCCATTACATAATAAAAGGAAATAGAATCATAATTAAGTAAGGATGCAGGCCCAGTTTCAAGACCATTTAGATGGATTTCTTGCCAATGCAAGGAAGTGAAAGGTGAGTAAGAGGATTCTAGTTTAATGGTTTTGAAGGTGTCCGTATGTGCAGGCTCCCTATAGAAAGGAAATTCATTCCCATTATATAAATATATAGATAAAGATAAGATAAGATACACGGTATATTGACATTTGTCAGAGTGGATACAATGCACTGCATTAGGGTCGGTCTTTATGCCCTATTTCATGACAAAGGGAGCTGCTTCCCCTCTCATTTATTCAAGAACCCTCTAGATGGGCTGTGGGATGTTTCGTATGGGTCTTCTGATATGGTTTTTGACCCTTTTTATTTCTTTCTTATTCTTCCCTTCTCCTAGATTGGATTCGGATATACAAGATATGGCTTTTAGTGAGCCATGATTCTTGCGATATGAACACTCCTATCATTCGATATTGCCTTAGGAGGCAACCGCCCCTTGTTTCTCTTTTATGTGAAACATTGACCAAGCTTGGAAACCAACGCGGTGTACGTTTTTCTCCTCTTTTGTATATATATATATATACTCTTAAGCCCTAATTTTATATTCAACAGTGAATCTTGGAAACATTTTACTGAACAAGAAAAAGTTGGGTTAACAGGATTGGAGCAAATATTTGCGACCGATGTGATCACACATAGGCTGACACGGTCTATATAGGTTAAAAAGTGCTTTATTTATAAAATGGGTATCCCAAAAATGAGTACCAAAGTAAACATATATACATCACTTGTCACTTTGTAGTGTATGTCACACATTGGTCACACTGATTTCGATTACAGATGATTTGTACCCCTTACAACCTTTAAGTTGTGTCTGTTTAGAGGTAAAGGTCCCAACTTTCTCAGGAAAGTGTATGATTTTCCCGTCATTTTCAACATTTGAAAAAATAATGATAATAATGCTTTAATTTGGCACAACAATAACCCGAGACAACGGTAGTGCTGCTGTACGAACTCGAGACTGTATATTACTATTGAAACCTTGTGAAATGATGAAAATGTGTTGTAACTTGTAGAAATGGTGACGAAAGAAGGATGGTGATGATACTACCTATGGAGGATTAAATCAACTACAAAAGATGAAAGTGTGGTAATATGATTGTGGAGGAATTAAATCAGACTCCATAAAATAGAAGGGTGATGGAGATATTGTAGCATGTAAAATAGTGGTGGAATGATGATAGAGATAGATGGAAGATGGTGGCAGTTGAGCTTGTGATGAATTAAATCAAACTCTAAATGGTAGAAGTGCAGTGATATACCTGTGGAAGAATTGAATCAACTTCAAATAATGAAAGTGTGATGTCATATCTATATAGGAATTAAATCAACTCCATGGAAATAAGTTGAAACCTACGAAGGAATTGAATCAATTCTAATAAGTTTTTCTATAAGAGGAAACTGAGTTAAACTAAGGTCAATGTTTCTCATAAGGGAAAAAGATATGTTACCTTGTGCTATGCTGAGTTTGTGTTGGAGAAGGATTTTCTTTCTTCTACATTTTGTTACTATTTATACACAAAATGAACATTCACATTTAATTATCAGTTGTTGCCACATGTCCTATTGATTGCATAATGAACTCCCCTGAAAAACATTGGTGCACGTGTAAGTGAAGTGTTCTATGTTTTTACAGATAGTGATGGTATCCACTCATATGCCATGTTTCATTTTGGGAAATAAAAATAAAGTAGATATTGTTTTTCGGGGAAATAGCCGAGTGGGTGATAGCTCCGGTCTTGAAAATCGGTATAGTTCTAAACAAAGAATAATAACAAAACTAATTGAATAATCTATATCATCTAGAAAAAAAAAAAAAAAAAAAGAACAGACTGGTTGTAAACATCAAAAAATTTCACCAACAAAACATGAAAAAAGTAAATGACATTACTGAGATAATCAATGGGGATCTGTCCGCTACAGAACCTCCTTGTTGGAGCTAGAGCCACCGAACCAACCGAGAACTCGAAGGAAGCAGAACTAGGACTTGATCCTAATCCCATGTGGCCTGGTAATTGGTTGCTGGAAAAGAACTTGAATGCGATTACGAAAATCATTATGATTTGCTTGTTCCTAAAAATATTTCATCGCCTAAACGTCGTAGAGAGTTGAGAATTCTAACCTGTTTCCCTTTTTTGAATGTGAATGTTCTAGATAGAAATTCGGTATTTTGTGATGTGTATCTGAGTTCCCTCAAGATTTGGTACAAATCATGCATAAAAGAACGGGCTGATATCCTCTACGCCACCCCCCTTGTGGGAATCAATTCACTTTTTGGAGGTAATGTGATATCTCAAAAACTGAGTTGACTCCCCCCCCCCTTGTGTGGCCATTGAGTGGTTCACAAGGGGGGTGGTGTAGAGGATTTCCGGCAAAGAACAAGGTCTAAACAGCTGAGGGCGGACACATCAGCACCAAAAAGTGAAAAATGCCCCCCAAAAAGTGTAAATCACTTTCTTGGCACTAATATATATGTCTGCCCTCGGCATCGTTCGGACCTTGTTTCGTTCATGAAGGGTTCTTACCTAATCCCATCCTATTTGAGGTTGGTGCTTCTTTTTGGTCACCTACACTTTGAAATGAACGCGCCTGCTAGCCTGTTGTATGATACACATTGGTCACATAAGCTTTGCCCCTTTCCAAGTGGTTGTAATGTCTCCAAGTTTTCAGCAAACTCTAATGACAAAATGAGAGAATGACTGTCTGTGATGATAAAGCCTCCTACATTTTCTACTGACCTCATTTTTGGACGTTTTTAACCCCCAACACACCACATGTCAGTTTATATTTCATCACACACTTTTTCATCACAGGACATTTGTTTCACACAAAATATTGTACTATATCTTTTTTTTAGGGAGAATGATTGTCTGTGGTGAAAAAACCTTTGTAGGCATGCAACATATTGACACATGATATGATTTTTAAATTTAGTACCTCTTTTTGGACACCTATTTTTTCAACTGAGCACTTTTCTTGATGTTTTTAACCCCAACACACCACGTGTCAGCCTATCATTTCTCATAAAGACTCATTTTTTCAATCACAGAACATTTGCTTCATTTTTAAAACAGTGAATTTCTCTCTGATGTGGGTTTTCCAAGCACTTCCACAGTTTTTCATGTATATTGTGGTTGTGGATATCATTCTTGTTACCCCTACATGTAATATGATGAAAAAGTCTCTGTAGTGTCTATGGTGACTTATAAGCTGACAGGTGATGTTGGGTGTTAAAAATGTCCAAAAAATTGTCTAGTTGAAAAAGTAGGTATCAAAAAAGAGACACCAAATTCAAAAACACATCATGTGTCAATCAATGGCACACTGACAGAGGTCTGTAACTTGTTTAACCTCATAACTTGTATTTTTTTTTCTCCGGCTTTACTTTGGTGTGCATAATTTATGCATAGAGGGAAGGACCTTGCTTCCCAACAACCAAAAGGATGCTCTGTCCAGGATGTACCATTCGCCCCCTCACATGAGGGTGTAACCCCATCCAAAAGTGCACAGGCCCACACCCCCTGTGAGGGGGCGAATGTACATCCTGGACAGAACATCCTTTCTCTCCCAACAATGTGTTATAAAGTACCAGTTCAAACAATTCACAAGTACCCAATGCTAACTAACCTCTGTTGCACCATTGATCTACCGTAGTCTGGTATATAGGGACTATTGAGCGGTAAGTAACCTCTTTCGACGCATATTTTATGGTAAGCAATGGATATAAAGTAAAATTCTCTACCTAAATTAATGAAAGCAGATGATCTATATTGGCATAAGATTCCCAATTCCTCATGTCAGATGGCGTCACAATTCCCCTAGGAGACTTATCCATTTTTGTCTCAACGTGTTCCCAGAGCAATCTTTACTAAACCATATCAAACATATAATCAAGCTAAATGACAAACTGTTGTGTCTCATATAAAATCATATGAGCTGTGTGATTGTTCTTTCTCATTTATTATTTTTCTTGTTTGTTTCACATTCCCATTAATCCTTGTGCTTTCCTGGGAAGGATTCTGTCTGCCTCCCTTAATGAACGCTTGGTGGGCTGGGTGTTGGGGGTGGATACATTATTGCCGAAAGTGATTTATTACACATTTTTTTGAGGGACAAGGTGGGAGGGCATTTATCACTTTTCGGCTCTGACATGTCTGACTCCTGACACCCAACGGACCAAGCGTCCAGTAAGGAAGGCTGACAAAATCCTTCTCGGGATCACTTACCTATGAGACTTTCTTTAAAAGACTTATAAATCAACTCAACAAAAATATAGATGAGCAGGATCTAAATGCTGGAGTTGGGACATACGTTACTACTATGCTTTGTGAGTTTCAATATTTTGATGATTTAAATGTTATTAGGGAAAAGATCTTCTACTCTTAAATTTGTCTATCTCCATGTCCCCTCACCATTACATATGATTTATTTTATTTTATTTTGAATTTGGTTCCTCTTCATATGTACCTCTACTTTTTCATTTGAACACTTCTTTGATTAGGGTTCTAACTTTTAACCCTATACACCCCCTCCCCTCTTTTTGGGTACTTACTTTTTCATGTGAAAACTGTTTTTATGGTTTTAACATTATACATCTACCCTTTATTAACAGGAGACGTATCGTCTGTGCCACCTTACTCTGCGACACAGTATGCCACAGACAAAGGGAGGTGGGGCCATACACTCTTTGCAGGGCCCCACCCCCTTTGTGTTTGTGGTATACCGTGTCGCAGAGGATACAAGTCCTTGTTAATAATCTTCTTAACTGTCTGGGGACGGGTTGGCCAGATGAGTTGGCTAGTCAAGAGAGGGATGAAGTCGTATGCACCACACCCCCTGATGGGACACTCGGGGGCGGAATCAATTCACTTTTTGGAGGTTTTTGATTCCCCCTCTTGAGTGTCCCATAGGGGGGGTGTCGCACTTGATATCAGACCAT
>JAOXJP010228720.1:0-11074 GCA_025762735.1 Platanus orientalis | reverse complement strand
GGTATTGCCTTCATTGTGTGCCAAACTTTTGGGTTTCAGTAGCCCCGTCTCAAGTTGAGGACGTAGGGCAGGAGTTGGATGGAGTGCTCTTTGTTGTATTCTCTCTATTATAGCAACATCTATTTAATAAAATTATCAAATTTTATCTACATTTATGTGTCTTCGGAGTTTAAGCATGTGTCTTCCTTCCCCCTTTGACAAATGTATCATTTAGTGTTTTAACGAAATGATATAGTTCTCAAAGAGAGATTATGGGGGGATGATGATGGGGCTGCGCCTAACCTATTATGGTAGGTTGCCTATGTACCCTAACACAGGATCATGCCCGACCATAATTCGATTATAAGATTTTAAGTAATTTATCTATTTTTTGCCCCTAATTGTTGCCCATTAGGACTGGGGTTCGCTTAATTTTTGCATCGCATTGCCATTGCTGGTTTTCAATATGATCAGCGAGAATTTGATCTTGCCATGAGTGAATTCTTTTACTCATGGTGCCCATGTGGGCTTTTGCCATGTCCTTTCCATCACTCGCAATGCATATGTTTCCCTTTTTTTCTCTTAGGATCTCTTAACCCAATGCTGGGAATAACTTACTTTTTGTATCTCAGTACCATTGTTGGTTTTTAATGAGATCATTTTTTTTAAGGAAGGGGTACATCCAGGGGTGTCTAGACTGCCTACATACCTGTACATGACAGGATCAAACCGACGTAGTTCCTCAAAGGCCATTATAAGCCACCCTAAGGGTAGTATTTCTTTAGGAATCTGGCATTGGTAATGAGGAGGACTTGATTACCTTTCACGTCTCGAAGCAAGTATGTGCCATTAGGATAGGCCTTTTCAATAGCATATGGACCATCCCATTTATAGGTGAATTTTCCCTTTTTTCTTCTTGTGGGATCGAATGGCGTTCGCGCAAGAAGTACCAGTTCACCTTTGGTAAATGAGTGAAGCTTAACTTTCTTATTGTAGGCCCTAGGCATGCAGGCTTGGTATAATTCCAATTGTTGTTGTGCGGTAAGCCTGGATTCATTAAGGGTTTCTATTTCTGAAAGGCGGATTCTTGCAGCTTCAGCCTCTGTTAGGCCATCCTGTATTGCCACCCTTAGATATGGGACCTAGATTTCAACCAGTAGGACTACTCCTGCATTGAACACCAGAGAGTATGGGGTTGCTTGTGTAGGAGTATAAAAGGTAGTTTGGTATGCCCAGAGTGCTTCCAGCAATCGCTCGTGCTAGTCCTTTTTGTGCCTAGCTACCATCTTTTTAATGATCATACAAAGAGTTTTGTTAAAAGTTTCTGCAAGGCCATTAGCTTGGGGATAGTATCGCAAATAATGCTCCAGGTTAATATTGTATTTCCCCATAAGTAGTATAAAGATGAACTTACAAATGCCTGTCCATTGTCTATAATTATACTATCAGGAATGCCGAACCTGTATATGAGATGAACTTTGATGAACCATACAATGTCAGAAGCTTTGATTTCTCTTAAGGCTACAGCCTCTGCCCACTTAGAGAAGTAATCTGTTGCGGTAAGAATATACTGATACCCTTTGACAGAAGTCGGGGTGATGGGTCCCACTATGTCCATTACTCATTTGGAAAAAGGCCATGAGAAATAGGTGGTGTGTAATGGTTCAGCCAGCACATGGCCGTAATCACTATGCAGTTGGTGAACACAACACCTTTTTACATAGTAGATACAATCGACCACCATCATTGGCTAATAGTAGCCAAGCCATTTTAGTTGGTATTGAAGCTTGGGACCCGTCTGGTGCCCTCCACACACGCCAGCGTGCACTTTAGCCATCACCGTGTTAGCCTCATTGACTGATAGACAACGCAACAATAAGCCATTGAGTGATCTTCGATATAATTAATTACCTTATAAGGTAAATCGGGTAGCTCATCATCTTATTTTAGCAAGCTTCACAGGGTTTGGTGGCTCCCTCCTATCCATGAGATGTTGGATGAAGGGCTCGCACCAGTCTTCTTCCTCCATGGTGGGCTTGTCATCAATACTCTGTATTGCATGTTCATATAGGTCAGTGTTGTAGACAAAGAGAACATACTCTTCGATAGGTGGTGCCAAGGGGGGCACAACTCATCTTTCCCTAATGTGAATGACGAGATAATAATCCCTTAGGTGTGTGAGTGATGTTGCCAAACTTACCAATGCATCGACTTGTCCTTTATGGTCTCTTCTCACATGATGTATTTGCAAACGCCGGAACATCTTTGCCAAATCTTTAGCCCTTTGGAAATAAGGTGTAAGACTTAGCTTCTTGATATGGTAAAGGCCATTCATCTGACGAATGATAAGTTCTGAATCCCTATAAACCGTAAGGTCATCTATAGGGATTTCCAATGTCAGTTCAAGGCCTATAATTAATGCTTCATACTCAGTTTGAATGTCCCTTGTTAGCGTAAGTGAGTGCATAACGATGTCATTGTTTGGGGTGACAAAAATAATGCCCACTCCTAAAGACTTGTCTGTGTTGTCTCCCAAGGTAGCGGAAGGACCATGGGATGCACCATCAAAAAACATTTCCCAATCTTTCTTAATTTGTACTTGCATGATGTTCTCATTAAGTAACTCCATTTGGAGCGGTGAATCATTAGGTATCGGGTGCGTGGCCAGATAATCTACTAGAGCTTGTCCTTTAATTGCACGTTGTGGCACGTAATGGATGTAAAATTCTAAGAGAAGAACAATCCATTTTGTGATACGTCCTTGTATCGAGGGGTGACTCATGATATACTTCAATGGGTCAGCCCATGATATAAGATGGACTGTTATGGTGAGGAGATAATGTCTCAACTTTTGTAGTGCAAAGACCAAAACCAAACAAGTTTTTTCGATGGGATAGTAGTTTAACTCGGCGCTAACCATTGTTCTACTAAGATAATACAAGGCATGTTCCTTGCCTTCCTCATTGTGTTGGGGCAGCAATGCCCCAAGGGATGATTCCATGGCCATCACGTATAAAAGCAACGGCTTACCCAAAGTCGGGCTTATGAGTACCGGTGAATTTAGCAAATATTGTTTGATACTATTGAAAGCATTTTGACAAGCTTGGTTCCATACAAACGGGACTCCTTTCTTCATCAGGCGAGAAAAGGGCTAGTAACGTCCTAAAATATTAGAAATGAACCGTCGGATGTAGGCAAGTTTCCCTTGCAATCTCTTGAGTTTAAAGATGTATTGTGGCTTTGGCATTTCGATTATGGCCTTAATTTTCTTAGGATCGATCTCGATTCCCCTGTGTTGAACGATAAATCCGAGAAACCGTCTTGATGACACACCAAATGCACATTTGAGAGGGTTCATTTTTTTATTATAAAGACGGAGTCATTGAAAGATTCGGTCTAGATCGGTAATGTGATGTTGCCTAAGCTTTGTCTTTACAACCAAATCATCGACATTGCATTCAACTACATCATGTAGCAAATCCTCAAATATGCAGGTCATTGCCCTCTGATAAGTAGTACCAACATTCTTTAGACCAAAGGGCATGACTCTATAACAAAATATTTCAAGTGGTGTACAAAATGCTGTGGCATCTTTGTCTTCTGGAGCCATTTGTATCTGATTGTATCCTGAATAACCATCCATGAAAGAGAGCTTTGTACCCTGTGGTCATATCTACCAACAACTCTATGAGTGGCAGATGAAAGTCGTCCTTGGGGCATGCACTATTAAGACCCCTATAATCAATGCACACCCTTATTTGGCTGTTCTTTTTCTCTATAGGTACAATGGTAGCAAGCCATTTAGGGTATCGAACTTCACGGATGAACCTGGTTTTAAGCAACTTCTCCACTTCTCCTTCTATTTTGTCAGCAATATCATGTTTGACTTTACGAGGATGTCGTTTAACGGGCCGCTGGGTTGGATCAATGGCAAGCTGGTGGACTGCCACATTGGGATCTAGTCCTGGCATTTTAGAGTAATTCTAGGCAAACACATCTCAGTTTTGCCTCAAGAATTCTAAGTATTGTATTTTCTCTTCTGAGAAGAGTCGCGCACTAATGAAAGTAGGGCGGAAGTTGTCCTCTGTTCCAAGATTTATCTCAATTAAATCATCTACACTCGCTTAACCATCGTCCTCAAGTTCTAGAGGTGCGAGCATCACCGAGTCCATGATAAAGTCTTCATAAGGCTACTGTGTTTCTGCGAATAAGCATTCAAATGGGGCGTCTTCAAACAGGTCCATCCCAGATGTTGTTATTATGTGTGAAGATACTTTTAGCTTTGTGGGTCACCTACCCAGCCCTCTTGTGTCGTCTTTGTTCTTAGAGTGGAGGACTAGTTGCTCAAAATGCTAGGTTAAAACTTCCTTGCCCTTATAAGAATTCTTCCATTTTCCCTGTTGATCGAAGCTAGAGTTCTGAAGTAGCTAAACAGCTAACTTTGTATGTGGTAACAGATTAGTTAGATTCTTGAGTTCTCGCTCTAAGGTAGGTCTAGAAATATTAGGTGGCTGGGAATGACCTTCGGGTAAAAAGATGTAAGGTGTTAGGTAAGGATCAACATGTACTCCTGACAAATGTGTTGGAGGAAGGACAAAGTCTTGTGCCACTGACTCGAGTAGTAATAGTGAGCAACACTTAGTAGTCGTGACACTATACTTTACCTTGAGCCTCTTAGGCTTAGTTCCGCCTTCATTGTTTCCCACTGATGTTTTTAGGGGGTCAGTCTTTTGATAATATGTGGCATCGGCGAAATAAGACTACCATTTGAAAGGGATTGTTATCAACTATTATGGTGTCTTGAGTATCTTGCAAGGGATACTTAATGCATTGGTGGTATATTGATGGGACCACCTGGAACTTGTGCATCCATGACCTGCCTATGAGAGCGTTATAAGTGGTATCAGCATTGATCACATAGAAAGGTGTCCAATCCTCAATATGTCAAAACTTTGTTCTTAGCCTAATGAAACCAAGAGGGTGTTGCTCATTTTGATTGAACCCTTGGATGACGAGTGTGTTGGGCCAGAGTTGAGATGAATCTATTCCTAGATAGTCTAGTGTCTTGGTCGGGAGTATGTTGATTGCTGAACCACTATCAATCATAACTCTGGACATAGGCTGATTGTTAATAGATCCTGTGATAAATAAGGGATGATTATGGCCGGGATCATCGGAGTGCCGATCAATATCTTCAAAGGTGATTATGGGCATGCACAATCCCTCCCGTGTTGCGGTTTGCCAAGAAGCCCTAGCAATCTCATCATTCGTAGCAAACTCGTATAGGTGAGTTAAAGCATAGACCATAGACGCCTTGAGTTCTAGCGACATGCAAAGGGCATCATAAACTATTAGTAATGATGAGATCTTCTTGAGGTATGCCATTACATCATACGGAATAGGGTTATCTATCTTTTTAATGGCCTTGCTGTGCTCATCTTCCATGACCGCCTTCTTCATTACATTAACTTGTTGATTTGCTATGGGGCCTTGTGGTGGGATCTGCTTTCTAGATCGCAACTTGACTTGATTGACGTGCATGGGATGTGGTTGGGGCCCCTTCACCGGGGTGGTGAATTTAAGTATAGTAACATTGCAAGTCTTTATTTATGGGTTATTAGACATTTCATTTTCAGAGAGATCTTGAGAAACAGAAGCGAAGCTAGACTCATCGTCTTTATGGTTGTCCAAGTCAGTGATCAAGGCTGGCATATCTTGAAGGTCTAAATCACGACACCTAGTCTGCCATAGATTCGGGACCTCTTCGCCTTCGTTAGCTAAAGTCAAGGAGTCATTGGCAGCTATATCAATGTCCCATTAGTCTTGAGGCAAGAATCACACCATGCTCTATATGTATTGGAGGTCGTGTATATACGCCCTTTGTTGTCGATAGAAGCGATCAATGAGCATTGGCCATGGAGAAATATAGCATGATGGTAACGTCAAGTACCAATCAAAAGCTTGTGAGTCCAAAAACACCAGGAAAAACAACACCAACAGATCGTGGGCAATGGCCGGCACACCTGCTTCTTCCAGGAATCGATGGGCATGGAAATGAGGGTCTCCTCTCTCGATATATAGTGTAAGTGGAGGAAGCTGATAGTTTTTAGGGAACTCGGTTAGGTAAACCTCATGTCTGATGGGCTACCTTGTTTGGCCGAACCATCGTGAATCCAACAATTAGGAAATGATCTGACCAAGGGCACCATCAAATTCCTCATATGTTTGTTGTTGAGGGGTTTGCCTTAGGGGGTTCATATCCCAAGGGTCATAGAGTTCCATGCTTGGTCTCATGAACTCATGGATGAACGTTTCAATCAAGTGGCCCCAAGAAGGTATGATTTGCGATGCAAGGTCCATGTACCGATCCAATGGCGGACCATCCAAGGAGAGTGAGAACAATCACAGTAGCAAGTTGTCATTGTGCATTACCTCTCTACACGATATCATGAATTTAAACAAATTACGTCGCGAGCATTGGTAGTTTTTGTTTGAGAAGGTGGCGAACAATGGGACCTCGAAGCCAGGTGGAAATGCTTTGAAATAAACTACACGATGACAAGGGAAAGCTCGTTGTTTGAACTTGGCTAGTACATTCTGGAAGTATATGCGGTTCCATGGTGTCATTGGCAAACGAGTGATCCTAGTAAACCGTAATGGGGGGTTTTGGATGATACCTGTTATTGCAATAGAGATACCCTCGACATTATACTTATAGACCATCATTGGAATAGTTACCCCTTTTGGTATATCACGGTGTTCTGTGACCAATCGATGACTAGTGATGATTCCTATGGCATTAGTGCCTATTGTGGTCTTCCTTGTGGGCGAGGATCACGTACTATTAGAGGTTGAAATGGTTCCTCAAGCACAAATTCTTCTAATGAAGCCGGAGCCTGAAGAGGGTGCTTTAGCAAGTTGTCCTCATGGAGCAATGGTTGCGGATTTTTTATTTCAAGAACTTTCTCCTTTTTCTGTGTTATAGCCTGGAGTCTCCTCTTCTGTGTTATCTCGCGTTCGAATGTGACCCAATTGCCCTTATCATCCCTGAGATCAGCCATAACTTTATTAATAAAGACAACATTAGTGGTTGCAGCCCTCATGTCTGCGTCTAATTCCACAGTGTTCTTGTCAATCAGTTCTTGAAGTTTGTCCTTAAACATAAAATAATCTTGTAGTGTGTGCCCTAGAATGCGATGATATTTACAATACTTTGGGTCGTTAACTTTATCAGCTTCTGCTGGTCTTTTTGACTCAAAAAGTATAATATCCTGGGATTCAATTGTTTGCTTGAAGAGGCTCTCCAAATCATCAGGATGGAATGTATAGGATTTTTCCTAACGCTCCTTCATGCTTGGCCTCCTGGGAGGGACTTCTTGCTCTGATAGCTTGGTTTCCTCTGTGTTGTGTTTGACCTTCAACTTAGTGAGTCGTCTTTTAACACCAACCATGGCTGATTCAATCTTGTTAACCACTGTTTTTCCTCTATTTTCTCGCTTGTGGTCTAGTAGTCTTCTCTCAAAGGTGGACACCTTAGATATGAAGTCATCAAACCTGGAATACTTCTGGGCGGTGAGATGAAGTGAAAGCTCGAAGGCTATATTCTGCAAACACATTTCAAGTAGTGTCTTGACCAGAGGTGCATTCTCACATGCATAAGACATATTTTTCCATATGTTGATGAAGTCCACGATCGACTCATTGTCTCGCTATCTTTCATTAGCCAGTTCATACAACTTAATAGATCTGTATGTGCCATGAAACTGCTGTACGAAAGCTTGTTTCATTGAATCTCAGTTTGAGATAGAGTGGAGCTTCAAGTTTAAGTACTATGTGAAGGTCGCCCCATCTAGAGATTGCATAAAATTTTTTAGTAACAAGTCTCCTTATTAGGTGATGGTACCACACCGAGACTCAAAATGAGTGATATGTTGCTTTAGACATGTTATCCCATTAAATGTGTTAAAGTGAAGCTGAACGAACTTCGGTGGAAAAGGCGTCGTGTCCACATGCGGGGGATATGGTTTTCCTGTGATGTACGTGCTTACAGTTTCTTGCTCTTTGTATTCATTAAGCATTTCAATAATCATTATATACATATAGTTAAGGTCTACCATGCATGGAACCTGATGCGTATATGGTCCTTGCAGCATAAAGGGAGGCTGTGCATACGTAGTATAATCATTGTAACCATATGTCCACGGAGGTGTGGGTCCATGCAAAGGTGGCTCTTGGTGATGATGAGGGACCTGGTGAGTTCCTTGTGGAGGCACCTGTATGGGTGGTCTTTGTGGAGTAGATATATTGGGCGCAATACTTGCGATTGGGGTAGATCTAGGCAGAGTAGCAAAGGTATACTCAGGTGTATAGGGAGCGTACCCTCCTTGCACTTGCTATGGCGAATAAAATTCTAGGCCCTTGCTTGAGACAGAATTCTGTCTTTTTCTAGAAGTTTTAATGTTTTTTTATTGGTTGTTTGGTTTAGATTTCGTTCTCCATTGTTTCCTTGACTTAGTTGAGATGGTTTGGGTGGCATATCCTCTTAATTTATTGTTGAACTTATCCTTTTTAGCCAAGACAAATAGTGTTGTGACAGCCCTGGGGGAGACAAACACCTCAACCCCTGGTGAAGTAAGTGAGACTGAGGCCTCAACCTTTTGGTAGGAGACCAAAGCCACGACCACAGATGGGTATTAGGAGACCTATGTCTCAACCAAATGAGTGGATGGTGGTGGGGAGATGACGACCTCAACCCACTTTTTCTTTGAGGCTTGTGGTGAACCAGCAGAGGTTTCCACCGCCACAACTCCATTGGGGTACCTCTCACAGCATGGAACTTTCATTTAACACAGGGAACTTAAAGAGAGATGAGAGGAAAGTTGAGTCCCATCGTGCGTGCCAGTAATTTGTAACACCAAATTTCAAGCCTTAGAATGAGGCGAAATTCATTGGACAAATTTCCTAGCCATTTTAGAGGCTAGTTTATTATTTTTATGAGTGGGAAATGAAACTCCAAGTTAACCAAACTTGTTAATTACAGCCGTTTAACATAGGCGACCTCTGATTATCTTTAAGCCATATATCATAAAATAGAGTTCCAATCATATAAAAAAGAAGAAGGGGGAAAGTAGAGATGCTCTTTAAAAGTATGCGTATGAGTTTACCTATTCAAAACTTGATTCATCTTCAAGCTTCCTATGATATCTTGGGGAGTTTGCAGAGGTATAATGGACGTGCTCCCTCCTCCTCAGAAGAGAGGTAGCTTTCAGAATTTCAAAAGACAAGCCTAACTAACCTTCCTATCAGTTTACCTTATCTCTTGTTCTTCCTTTTTGTTGTTGTTGTAATCATCTTTCTGTCGTGTATCTCCCTTTTCTTTATGTGTGGATGTAGCATTTATAGGCCACAAAAATGAGTTTTGAAGAGTCCTCGTTTAAGAAGAACTCTATCTCTTTTATATCGTTTATGTTGAAATGGAATTCCTTTAAATCTTATCCCAAGGATTAAGAAGATCCTTTTATGCGAGAATACACCCATTTTTCGTCTTCTGGGCTGTTAAGGGACTCACAAGAGTCGTGGTTATCCAAAACAGCCTTCTTGTGAAGAGATCAAACCGATTTTTAGTTTCTGGTTCCCGTGGTGTGCGAGTCCATTCGTACACACTTTTTGGACGAGAGTATATCACTGAAATCATTTATTCCGTGGTGAAAGGGGATAGTAATATCCATTCGCCATAACCTTTGGGGCAAGTAAGAAATTTAATCTTCATTTGTGCACACGTTTTGGGTTTCAACAACAATGCTAGAATTGGTAAAGGTAGGTACATGCCTGGATTTTGAAACTAACCTTTTGTCGTTTGACAAATTGGGCACTTACTAACATGATTTTCCACATCCCTCTTCAACTGAGGCCAATAATACCTCTCTTCAACCAAGGTCACTGTCTTGTCTCGTCTCAAATGTCCACTCCAAACCACCACCATGCATCTCATGGACTATCTGCTCCCTTAGTGAACTTCTTAGGATGCACAATTGATTACCACGAAATAGGTATCCATCATGAGCCAACATACCTTCTACCGACCTTCCATTATGGCACTTAGCCCAAATACTCTCAAAGTAGTCATCTTCTTCATACAACTTCTTCAAGCAGTCAAAACCAATAACCTTAATCCGCAATGTTACTAACAAGGACGTACGTCAACTCAACGCATCGATGACCTTGTTCTGCTTGCCTGACTAGTGCTTTAGTGAAAAGGAGAACTTTTGAATATAGGAAACCCACCTAACGTGCATTCGATTGATCCTATTCTGACTGTTGATGAATTTTAATGCTTGGTGGTTAGGGAATAACACATACTCTTGTTAAATCAAGTAATGCTCCCAATGCTTTAAAGCACGAAAGACTGCAAACAACTCTAGTTCATATGTTGACCACTTCTTACGCGCCTCACTAAGCTTCTCACTGTAGAACGCCACTAGACAACCCTCTTGTGACAGCACGACACCTACCCTCACAATGGAAGCATCACACTCTACCTAGAAGAGCTTCTCAAAGCTCGGTAATGCTAAGACTAGTGCAGTGGACAACTTCTCCTTAATCAAAGCAAAACTTTGATCTGTTTCTTCTCCACACTAAAACTTCCCTTTCTTCATGCATTCAATGATGAGTGTGACAATACTACTGAAATTCCTAACAAACCTCCTATAGAAGGTTGTTAGGCTATGGAAGCTGCGAACTTCACTAATTGTTTTAGGAGTTGGTCATTCACGAATTGCTCTCACCTTCTCTTCATCAACTCAAATGCCATCAACACTCACTACAAACCCTAGAAACAATAAATTGTCAGTCATGAAGTTACACTTCTTCAGATTGAGATACAGTTATTTTCCTACAATACTGTTAAAACCTCCCTCAAGTGTGCCATATGTTTAGCCTTAGACCAACTATATATTAGGATGTCATCAAAGTAAATAACAATAAATTTGCCAATTAAGGGTTTTAATACCTGATTCATTAGCCTCATGAAGGTACTCAGAGCGTTGGATAGTCCGAAAGGCATCACCAACCACTCATATAAACCCTCTTTTGTTTT
>JAOXJP010228719.1:0-11075 GCA_025762735.1 Platanus orientalis | reverse complement strand
TCGAAAAGAAAAAGATCTCAATCATAATAGAAAGAGAATATGTCTCAAAATAGGAAGATACTCTTAACTTCTTCTAAGAAAGAAATCCACCTATAATAGGAAAGATATTTTATAATCCTTGTATTATACATGCAACATTTAAGTTAGAAAATTTACATAATAGGACTTTCTTTAAAAGACATATAAGAATAAATATTACTAAAGTACCCTCAGTTTAGGAATTTACCAAAATACCCATAAACTAAAAAATTACAAAAATACCCCAAATCTCTCCAAGCATTAAAATAGGCTGTTTTATGTCTTGCATCATTCTCTCTTGATTTAAAAATATGTGTTCTTGTACTTTATAGTATTGCAAGAACAATGAAATAATTAGGACCGTGCGATGAACTTTGATGATACTCGTCTTTTTCCAAATATATTCCCACAACCTCTAAAGAAAACTTGTGAACCTATGGAGTTAACAAAGGATCTTCATAGATGCATTGTGGAATTTCTAAAACTGAATTATCTGGAAGTTTCTTCTCTTTCATTAATTGAAGTGTCATTGATTCTTCAAGGGCTCTTGTAGAGGTTCAAGTGTCTTTTGTTGTGAGACAACATTCAAACTTAATGAAGACTTCTCGTGCATACCTTTGGGAGTTTGTCCTACATCAGATTTGAGAGAAAAACTTGGTAGATGGTTTTTGATATTAAGACTAAGTTTGTTTTCCCTCATGGGCATGCAATCAAAGTTTTGATTAATGAGAGGTATGATGAAAATATGATTTCTACAAGTTTTGTTGAGAAAATATTACAAAATGTCATGGATCATTTATATTGTGGATAATCTAAAGAAGATTTTTTCACTCTATTCAAAGAAGATTTTGAAAAATCTCCATTGAGTTTGAATGTTGTCTCAGTGCAAGAGGCACTTAACATCTATAAAAACCTTTGAAGAATCAAATAATACTTTAATAAGTGAAAGAGAATAAACTTCAAGATAATTTAGTTTTCGAAATAACACAAATCCATCTATGAAGATCCCTTGTTAACTCCACAAGTTCACAAATTTTCTTTAAAGGTGCAACAACATATCTAGAAGAAGACGGGAGTATCAATAAAGCTTAATTGCGCGGTTTGAGTTGTTTCATTGTTCTTGAAATACTACAAAATACGAGGACAATTTTTTTGAATCAGGGGAAAATGATGCAGGACACAAATCAGTCTAATATTCAATGCTTGGATATATTTGGGTTTTTTTTTTTTCAGTCTGTGTATTCTAGTATTTTCTAGATTAAGGGCTTAATAATTTTTCAGCCTATGGATATTCTGGTAATTTGTAGACTGAGGGTACTTTAGTATTAGGCGTCTTTTAAAGGAAGTACTATTATGTAATATTTTAATCTAAATATTTCTTACCAAAAAAAAAATCTAAATGTTGTATGTACAATACAAAGATTAATAAATATCTTCCTATTGAGGTTGGATTTTTTTCTTAAAAAACGATAGAGAATCTTCATATTTTGGGTTAGATTCTCCTCCTATTATGGTAGAGATCTTTTTCTTTATAATAGGAGTTAGATTTGTTTTATCTTATTTTGGTGGGGTTTTCTGTTTACACAAGAACAAGAAGGGAACTATGGTCTATAAATACATGTATCATTTTCAAGTAAATCAATGAAAAATATTCAAGATTGTTTTACTAAATGTCTTTATTTGGTGGACTCCAAATTTATGTTTATAATAGACCTCATTAATGATCGTTGTAGTTAGGGGTGGTAACTAACCGAGCTAGCTCGGAGCTTGGCTCATCATGAGCCGAGCCTGAGCCTCATTTTAAGCTCTCAGAGCCGAGCGAAGGCTGAGCCTAGATTTGTGCTTGTTTTCTAAGCGAGCCTGAGCCAAGCTTCACTAAGCTCAGCTTGCTAAAAGCTCAGTTTGGTTAATTTTTTTTTAATTATATATATATGTGTGTGTGTGTGTGTGTGTGTGTGTGTGTGAACATAGTAATGTTCAAAAAAGATAAATTGGGTTAATGGGCCATTAGGCTTTTTTTTCCTCTTCTTCTAGTTGGCAAGCCGAGCCGAGCCGGAGCTTTATCCTCATGTGACAAGCCCGAGCTGAGCGAGGCAAACCTCAGCTCAGTTCGGCTTGTTGCTACCATTAGTTGTAGTGGATTCTATAACAATTCAAGGTGGACTCCTTGAATCTTTTTCTTGTCCTATTCTTATTTTATTATTTTCTGTTATTAAAGTTCTTTAACCCTTATTGGTCATCTTTCTTCTCTATAAATCCCTATTTCATTTTATTTTATTCCCTACACTAGTCTCACTACAATCACCCTTTTCTCATCAATGCTGTTGTAATACTTTACACGGCAGTATTTTTTTTTATTGAAAATGAGGGAACAGAATTCCCAAAGGAATCAGAACAAGAGAAGAAGAGAAAAGGCCAAAGAAAAGAACACCAAGAGGCAGATCCCTGGATAGGCCCCAAGCCTCACCCCAAACTAAAGCGGATCACAACCAATCACCCCATTCCAATCTCTAGAAATATCCCCCGCACTAAGATCCCCGCAACCTTTACAAAGCGGAGCCCATAAAATAGTCAACTCTTTGGCTCTTTTGTACGCCTAGAACAAGGGCTTAGCATAGCCCTCAAAAACTCTTCTATTCCGCTCCACCAAAGCGACCAACAAACCGCCGCAAGAGTAAGCCTCCAGATCCGGTTCCCTCGTGAGGAGAGAGCGTTGCCCTTCCAAGCTATGAGAAGAGACCTCAACCCCCTCGGGGTTACCCATCGAATCCCGAAGTCCCTAAGAATCCGGATCCAAACTTTCCAAGAAAAGGGGCAATGTAGCAATAAATGATCCACCGATTCCCCATCTTCCTTTCACAAGCTGCAAAAGTTGGTCAGGATGAACCCTTTCCTTCTTAAGACGTCAATTGTGGAGATCTTGCCTAGCGAGGCAACCCACATGAAAAATTGGACTTTTGGAGGAACCAGAGAATACCAAATTGCCTTCCACGAGACCTGGAGATCAATCGGGCTCCCAAAGAACAACGTGCCGGACCTAACTCTATACACCCCGCCCGAGTCACCCAACCAAATTTTCTTGTCCTCTTGGTCAGGCCTAACCACAGTGGAGTCAAGACAACCGAGCAGCGAAGCAATGTCCGACACCTCCCAATCAAACGTTGGGTGTCTCATAATAAGATGCCAGATTGCACGACCATGTTGAACCTCTAAGTAATCCGGCACCATAGCTGTAGGGTTGGACGCCAAAGAGAAAACTGAGAGGAATTTTCACATTAGTGGTATCCGACCACACCATTTGTCCTCCCAGAACTTCATCTTCCGACCATTACCAACTTCCATCGCTAGACCCTCCTTAAACTCCAAGAAAAACCTCATAATTCCTTTCTAAGGGCTGGAACCATATGGACCTCATACAGGGCAGGGATCCCCGTTATCCAGAATTCCATGTCTAAAAGAAACCACTTGCCTCCTCTTACTTTCTTTTATCCTCAACTTCTACTTCCCTTCCTGAAACTCTTAAATCTAAACCTATATCCTTGTCTATAAACCAAAGCCTACCTAGTTGGTACCTTTGGGAATTTGTCCGGCATCATCACTTTCCAACCTCTTTTGACAAGCAACATAATAATTTTGTCACTTCTTGTCGTCATTCTGAATCAAAGTGTTGATACCAAAGTTGTTGCAGAATCTAGAGAGAAAAAATCTAATATTCCTTTTTAATTATTAGAAAGATCTAAGGTTTAATAGAAATAGTTACAGTCAAGTGAAGGTGAAGCTAAAGAATGCGAAGGTTATTGTTGGAAATGATCCCATGCATAAACATCTTATTGGAAAATGGTGTATGGAGGAGGATTTAGTGCAGCCACAACAAAAGTTTTGTGTATGGCTGAAACCTACACAAGGTTGGTGGTCCTTATCTTGAGATAGTGCTCACTTAGGAAATCGGACTGGCTATGGAGGCTTACTACGTGAGGATGATGGAAATCCTATATTCGGGTTTGCAGGTATCGCTGATATTAGAAACATTCTTTGGCTGGAACTTTATGGTCTGTATAGAGGTGTATGTTTGGCTAAACAGTTTGGGTTTAGCAAGCTATACACCATGATGGACTCTAAAGTTGGGGTTGATTTTCTTTTAGGGAAATACCAATGTCCATGGAGAACTTTGTTCTTGAGTAAAAAGATTTTGAAGCTTTTGGCTGAATTTGAGGAATTTGAGGTACATCATGTGTGGTGCGAAGCTAACCAACTAGCTGACATCTTGGCTTCATGGGTGAATGGAATAAATGAAAAACTTTTGTTTTACTCGGATTTTCCTTGTAATCTGAAAGATGCAATCTATAGAGATACAAGTCAATGTATATACAATAGATTTTTTTTTATTTTTATTTTTTTTTATTTATTTTTTTTTTTTTGTGATGAATACAATTATTTACTTACCTTAAAAAAAGAAATAGTTACAGTTGTTGAAATTTTTTTAGAAGTATGGTTATAGGTTTGGGATTTGGTAGGTGGTTTTCATTTAGGGTTTTGAAGTAAAGAATTGATGTGGAGTGATAAAAGAAGTTGCTGGAAATTTGTTTTACAGCATATCTTTAGGGAGGAATTTCTGAAAAAACAGATATTCAAAAGTTCAAGTCAAAGTGGGGGTATAATTGGGTAGCTGTGGGGTTGTCGGAGTGAGATGAAAGTGAGTGGTCGGATAATTGACTGGAAAAACAATATCAGGTTGCTGTTAAGTGTTAATCGGCAATAAGAAAACTGGAAATTTCAAGGGCTAATTTAGGCTAGGGTTAGGGTTTGGGAAGAAAACTAGGGTTTAAAAGTTGGCTGTAACTAGGGTTTACTCATGCTGTATATCAGAAGTTCTTACAGCAAATAAACTGATTAAAAAAATAGAAGTAGATGATTGAGAAAGAAGGGAGAAGAGGGTACCAATTAGAGTCACACTAGTGGCCTGCTAGAAGTCACACCTTAAGTTTGAAAGCAACATACTTTCAGCACAATAATCACACCAGAGAGGGCTGCTGCAGGATGCTTTTTTTTATTTTTATAATTCATTCATGATAATAATAATTAAAAAATAAATAAATACAATGGGGTGTATTCACCACACGGCCAGGTTGGTTCCCCCCTCTTTGACTTTGAGTTTGACTCAACTTTGACTTCAAAATATATTAAGACCAAATAAATAATAATACAATAACATTAAATTGACTGGATTTAATGTAGCTACCAAACAGAAGAACTAAAATGACCCTTTCTATAAAGAAGGATAAAGAAGGAAAACTTAAATAAAAAAAATAAAAGACTGCAGACTCACAACAGTCCAACCATAGGGGCCTAGGGGGTAAATGGATCTCCTCTTAAATATCATGGGACTCCATCAAGTTTCCATGTGAGCCCCACGATATGGTCCCATTCCACACTAGGAGGTAAATTTCTCTGGCTCTTCTTGCAGCTGTACACTTCATGGGATTGATCCCTATTATGGTCGTAAGCAGGTTGAATGACTTCATTTGAATACATTAATGGAATTTTTGCACCATTTACACTAAAGATGGGTACCTTGTTGCATTTTGGTAGGTCGAGCTCTCTTCTGCAAGGGCTGTTACGGACTTAAAACCCCAGTTTGATGAGATACAAAAGTGTCCTGGAAGAGGGGTCATTGTAACAGGGTCTGCTCCCCTTGGATCTGGATTTGATTTCTTCACTCGCTTCTTCTGTCCAAAGCTGGGGATCAATGAGGTAATAATTTACTTGGCATTTAGGGTCAAAAGATTGTACTTGTTTAATGACGTGATCTTTTATATGAATGCTTATGCTTGAAGATTATCTATGTATCATAGAGAAAAAGAAAGAAGGAAGATCATCTTAAATGACTTGATATTAGTATTGAATTTTCAAACATAAGAATTATGTGCAGAAATATAGCCAATTTCTTTTATTAGAGTTTTGATATAGCTAATTGCCCCACAACAGCAACAAGTTAAGTTGAAGAAAATGGCTGCAATTAAGCCACATAAACTTCTAGTTAGTTTACTTATTTAGAATGACTCATCTTGCTGGTCTTTTCATCATGTTGAAGTTGATAAACCTACACTAGTGTAAACATGCTTTTATCTTCCTTGGTCTGTGCATTACTTATAAAATATCAGTATTCCGGTGCCAGATACTCATGGGTATTTGTAATATTTTGTTTAACTGATTTCCCTTTTACCTAATTATCTTTAATTTCTGAGTGTTTATCTTTCTATTTTTTTCCATAAAAGCTATAACAGTCATGTGAGATATGTAAGCTTTTGTTAACTGTTTTTGCATACCATATACATGTCAGGTGGCACATCTGTATTTGTTTCCATCTTGTATTTCAGGAAATGTGTAGTCATATCCTACATCCCATATCACAAATTCACAATCAATATTTGGGCATCTTTGCCTTTTGACATGATCTCAATTGGATATAAAATATACAACTTCTTGTAGGCACTGATGTTAGATACAGATTATTATTATTTTTTCGGTAAATAGATAAAAATTATTCTTGAATACAGATTTTTACTCCTTTCACATGTTGAATGTGAAAAACATCTTCCTCCTTTATTTTTTCAAGTATATATTAAGTTGAGTATTAATACTTGTATAATGAGTATTTTATTTATTTATTATTCTTTACTAGTATTTAGGAGAGGTAGGGACTGATTTGGTGGAGAGAACTTGACTCTTCTCGGTGAGCTGTGGGCTGCAGTTGAAGGTGTTTTAGAGAAACGATACAAGGACTAAAGCAGAAGATTTTCTAGTAGGCAATAAAGACAGATGAAACTGACACCTGTACTCAAACCATCCAAAGAATTGGAAGCTTTTAGTGAGTGTAGGCAAGTGAAGAGAACATTTTGGAAACTTGATGCAACATATATCTATGTTTTTGTGAAGAGTTTACCCTGGATTGGATATCTAATAGCAGAGCCTCTTGTTTGTTGGGCTGGGCCTAGTCATCAAGGTCAAGTTTGTACTGACTCATGTATGAATAATTAATTCTTTGTTTTTCAGCAATTAGGGTTTATTTTACAAGTTTGAGGTGTTTCTTCTTGTTGGTGAATACAAACGATTTTGGGAAAGAGGATTAGTTGCAAAGCTTGCACATCTCTGTTTTCTCTATGTCTCTCATATGAGCAAGGATAGTGTTCACCCAATGCCAAAACCAATTCATCACTTCTCTTAGATCTAATCTGCAATAAAGTCCACTGAGTTCTACTGACTGCAAAAGATTCAAGGGAGAAAGTCGTTTCAGAAAGCAATCTCAAATTCTCAAGACCTCTCAGTGAAGCTCTCTCATTTAAATTGCATTTTGTTCATCTTTCAGGATCCTGTTTGTGGGAGTGCACACTGCGCCTTAGTGCCCTACTGGAGCAAAAAGCTGGGAAAATGTGATCTTGTTGCATACATGGTACTCTCTCTCTCTCTCTCTCTCTCTCTCTCTCTCTCTCTCTCATCCCACACACACTTTATCTATTAATATTATTACTTATTTGTATCAGGCATCTCAAAGGGGTGGAATACTAGACCTGCATTTAGATGAGGAAACTGAGAGAGTGCTGATTCGAGGCAAAGCTGTTACTGTCATGGAAGGTTCTTTATTAGCCTAACTAAGAAAAAGAATTCCTTCTTGCTAGTTCAATACCTATTGAATAAGTATAGGAATATAATCCCAATGAAATACTTGGATTCATTAGTACACTTTGAATTCTCAAACTTGTTATTGCTTCTAGGATACCGATTGAAGTTTATAGTCCTAGTAAAATACTTGGATTCAATAGTACCTTTGGAATTCTTATGCTTGTACTGATTACAGACCTTGGATTTACCATCGACTGTCTATTAAATTTGTGATATATTGCCGTTGATTTCTCTCCTCTTTTTTCTTCTGACTGGTTCATGTAGTGCATTAGTAACCAGTAATTGTTGATTCAGTGGAAACAGCCCTGATATACCGGGTGATGGAGTATGAGATCAATCCACTCACAATGCAATAAATAACAACACAATAGTAAAGAAGTCAACAATCACACATATGACGAGGATTTCATTTGGTTCAACTCTTTGGCCTACATCCATGTTGTCATCCATTCTTCATTATAAACCAAAGAAATACAAATTATAACAAAATATGACCTCCATTTTTCTTAGTTCAAACCCAAATCCCAAGAAAACCTGAGAACCTGTTACACCCGTAACAATTCTCTCCGCAACAATGAAGAATAACCCTTCTTACCTTCTATCACAAATTGGAGACGTTTTCTTGCAAAGAAACCCTCCAAAAAGAAAACCCTATAGAAGAAAAGTCAATACAGAACCAAACATTATTCATAAAAAATAAAAATACAAATTCATTTTTCTCTTGAAAAACTATCTTTAAAGAAACATGTCCCTACTCCAAGAAGGAAATCATTATCCTTATTATAAACAACTTCTAATAAGAAGCTTAAATTTCATCCATTGGCATATCCAATTATTGAGAAATAAGACAAACAACAATAATCTCCACCTTGGCCTGTATCGCAGCCACCTTGAGGATTTCTCTTTATAGTTTGCTATACATGAATCTTTGCTAAGACAAAACACATGACATGTGCATTACATTCTACTTTGGCTTACCTTCTGAAACCACTTGAAGATGATCCTACACGTGTCCTCGGGCCTAGAATATATCTTCACCTTGAATTTGAATCATAATCTGTTTGCTATCGCCACAATCAACCATTGGCCTTGAAAAAATATCAGCTACACACCATCTAAGCAATATGGTTCTATCTCCATTTGACTCAATTATAATATGGCCAATGCACATGTATAGTTGGCCTTGCAAAACTGCCACACACACGTCGTTCCATTTTGGAATCCAACCTCTAATAGGTTGTTTGTTCCTAATCTTGTACTTGGGACTATGCGGAAGCTTCCATTGTCCCAACTTAATACTCTAATTGGGGGTCTACTTTGCTAATCAAAATAGATTAAATGTTGGGTTCAAGTATGAACTCATGATATTTCAAATCACTTGCAAAAGTTGTAGAGCTAACTAAACACATTAGTCACAGGATAAGGGGTGAATTTTGGGGTCTCTAGATTAGGGCTGTGTTGGCATGGAATTTTTCATGTGAGTAAAACTATACTCATGCGAAGATTGATACAATGTGCATTTAAGGCGCTTGTTGCAAATCAAGATGAAAGAACAATTATGACGTGTTACTCAAAATATATCTATACGAGTGAAAATAAGCCGTGTGAGATTGCCATGTAGCACTTGACTCGCAATAGTAAAATTTTGTCTCTCCCATATTGAAGAATCAACTCTAAAGCATCCATATAGTGTTGCATGACACGAATATCAAGACACGTGTCAATACTCATGTGTGTAAATAATTCTTGTGAGTAATATCATCCAAAGCATGCCATATGGCACATTACTCGCACGTGTAAATGTCTCGTATTAAAGAAAATGCCTCGCAAGCATTCACTCAACAGCTGACATGTGGCATAAGCATTATAAAAAAAAAAAACCCCATGACATGTGTCAGGCCAATGTACAAAAAATTACTTGTCCAACTAAATTTGGAAAAGTAAAATTCAAGCCAAAGTATTCCGTTTCTTCACTTGCCAGAATTAGGGTAAAACAATAGTTTTGTTGGTGCAAATAAAAAGATCAAAAATCCTAGATAAACACAAACACTTCAAGTCTATCCCGATTTACTCGTGGAAGGATATATTCATGACTCAATCTTATTAGAAAGACAGAGTTCATTACAGATAGAACAACTTTTGAAGTTTACTCGTGGTAATAAAGTTACATGTGAGAGACAATTCAAGAGTTGTGCTAGATGAATTTCACTTGTGGTCACGTAACTCAACTCATAAAGATGAAATTCTACTTATGGGAGTAAACTTCTGATGGTTACAGACGAGGTTTAATCCCAAAAGGTAGGAAAAGATAAAAATTGCATAAATACTTGTACATGGCCTTCAACATTTTCCTATAAATAGAAGACTACACACATGTTGCATGGGATTTTCTTTTAGGATTTTTATATGAAAAAAATCAATCTCTTTTATCCTTCAAAAAGTTGTTGAAGTCTTTGAAGTCTCCAAGCCTTTGTATGACCAGGGGTTTGAAGATTAAGGAAGCTGCAAAAAATACAAATACAAGTCAACACAGAAAAGGGAATAGTGTCTTCAGCAAGGTGAATATGCCTTGTATACATGATTGCTCTTCACACGAGCAAATCATTATGATTATGTTTCTATCCTTTTTTCTTTGTATTAATATGATACCCAGAAAAATCAATGAAGTTACATATACTACATATCTTCTCCATCGTCCCCGCTTTAGATTTTATCCACAAAGCCTTAATCAGGGGTCTTCTCTTTCTCTAATGTGGAAAGAGTCGTAAATAACTTATCCGAGTTCTCGAATATACAGAAGTGATCCCTACAAATCAAGTAATAAACCATCCAACAAACTGAATAGGTAATTTGGCACATAAATTCAATACCACAAAAATCATCGCGTACATGTTAAGCCTTATTGAAGGTGTCATTACCATGATTCTTGAGGATATTCAAGGCATCTTACTTCAGGGATCGTGGCTAAGCTAACCCGAGAATACAACCAAACTTAAACTTATAGAAAGTGTCATTACGATGATTCTTGAAAAGACATTGGTTGTTATATTTTAATGGCAAATATAACCCTAGATTCAGAGACTAAGGCTTCATTGTTTTTGTTTTTGTATTGGTTATATTATTATTAAGAAGAAAATGTTCTGCTCAGGATTTGGTGTCCACGACACATGCAAATGGCCGGTAATTTGAAATTCCGTCTAACCTGGCTCTTTTTTTTTCCAGGTATTGTCCCTTGGTGTCCAGGACTCCTAATCCTGGACAGAACATTTGCTCCCACATTATTAATTACAAAAGGGCCCACTAGCAACAACAAACAACAACGCATTATCGGGATGATATCGTATGTACCACACCCCTTATGGGACCACTCAGGGGGC
>JAOXJP010228718.1:0-11075 GCA_025762735.1 Platanus orientalis | reverse complement strand
GGGATAAGCGAAGAGAATTCTAGAGTAGGTGTGGATACTTTGGAGACCAGGTCGGATTGGATTCTTGTGTCCGGTTTAATCAATTGAGGTAATTCTAAACTTCCTTTAAGATTAAATCTCAGAGATTTATATGGTGATCATGGGAAAACATATTTAGATATGTGATTGATCAATGAACTTTACTAATTATTATGTTCAAGAACGGTAATCTTCCTTTACCCTGATTCTCAATGAACACCCTTTTGATTCCCTAAGTCTTGACCTTTCAACTTTCTCATCTTACATGGTGATCATAGGTTAACTTTAAGATCCCATAGGTTTCATATTTACTTAAAGGGGGTCCTCGTATTATGCTTTCCTACCACCGTATGGAAACAAATCCTATCACCTATGTATAGCAAAAATGATGAAATAGATATCAGGTTGTTAGAACATCTTAAGCACTCTTTCTTTTCTTTTTTTAGCATTCAGCTAGTGGAGATTCCAAAGGAATAAATTTTATAGATGGATCAAATCTCATACCAAAGAAAAACTTTTCTCTGTTTTATTTTCTTGATTGAAAATGAACCATATGACATGTGCTATGTTTATCTTAATGCAGGTGTGAACTTTTTTTATATATCTCAGTTTACAACGTATGATTGGATTAATACAACAATTGAAGCATAAATACATTTGTCCTAGAAGACCCAATCATCAGGATTTAATTTATTTGAACATATGATGAAAGACTACAATAGAACAACCCTTGATTGATTATAAAAGAAATGTCACTTATTCATCCAACCCTCCTCAAGTGAATATGACATGTTGTAAGACATGAGTGCACAGTACAATGATTGAAAAATAACATACATAGTATGCATGTGAAAATGATTCAATGACCAAACAATCTACATTATTTACTAAGGAAAAAAATACATAAAAGCAACACAAGAAATAAATAAATGTGCATAAAAAATAAGGCTGCATTTGGCAGCCACCTGTAAAGAAATCACTTCATTTGAGTTTCCCAAGGATTTTGTTGTCACAGCGGGATGGTTTGTAATGAACTCATTTAGATTTACAGCGATTTATGCCTGATAACATAAGTCATTTCATTTTTAGAAAAACCTCAGATGACTTCATTTCTAATTGTAGTTAACAAATCATTATAAATTTGAATGAGTTCATTATGAACCATCACCTCATGGCTACAAATGCCTTGAGAAACTCAAATGAAATGACCACATTACAGGTGGCTGCCAAACAGGTTATAAATGGATGCCCAACAGAAATTTTTGGCTTGAACCCTCAGCATCCCCAATGGAATTGCCACAACTATGATAAACTCTTCTCATATTTTCATTAAGACTACCCTATGGATATCAAAAATAGCTTTAGAGTCCTCACCAGCCAATAAAGATATGGTTGGATATCATTCAATTGTACATTAATAAAACCATTTATTCAATTATAGTAACTCCAAGGCATGTCCTAAACCAATATTCTTTTAGGCTTGGAGGTTTAATTATGGTTGAGGAATGTATTATGCATTACAATCTATCCACCTTTCATGGTTACCTACTCTCTCTTTTTTTTTTTTTTTTTTTTTTTTTTTTTTTTTTTTTTTTTTTGTGCATTCACTTATTTCCTTTTACCTTAAGATTAAAAGAATGGGTGGACAGATTTTACTGTCAAATAAATAAACTACAAGATTCCATCTTAAATTTACATCTATCCTCGAAAAAAGACACGTAGCCTTAACTTCAATCTGGTTTTAGTACCATCAACTATTTTTTGTATATCATTATTTGAGTTAAGATTACCTATAAGATTAAAGTAAAGTTGTCTTGCAACAATCCTAATGAATGAATGTATCATTATGCGATATACAAACCTAATGATATATGTACATTTAAGGATGTATGAACCAAGCACCAAGGTTAATACTTTTGTAATTGTACTTGATATCGATCCTGGTCTTATTGTTGAAACAAGAACATTGATGGCCATACAAGCTAGAACTCTATTTGGTGTACTTTAAGAGTGAAATCTTCTTTCCAATAATCTAGATCTAGTGGAAAATTCAATTATAATAGGGGTAAAATAACAATAAATCATCACAAAACATTTTCAGCAAAAGAAACAACCAATACAATTATAATAAATAGTCAAATTTTTCATCTTTCTATTTAATACAATATGACTATCAAGATCCCATAATTGATGTAAAACTCTCCTTACTACGAAATATATTTGATCTAACTCAGTTTCCATCATCCGCCAAATGTGTCAACAAAGAAAACATTATAAACTTTATTTTAGTCATTTAATAAATTAAATAGATGAATGATACTTTAAGGATGATTCACAGGTATACATGTTATTAAAAGAATGATACCAATGTTGTGCTTGTGTCTTGAATTCAACCGTACACGATATGGATTCACAACTATTGGATAGGGTTCAAGATCTAATACTCAACCCATATGGCCAATAAAAAGTCAACTTTGAAACCAATAATATTGAAATAAATAATTCTTGCAAGCATTGGGATTAAATAAAAATCTTACTATTATCGTCATTAATATTTTATAAATATGCACACAAGATGGACTAATAGCATTCGAGAAACTCCCTTAAGGATTTGGTGCAACCCCTTTAAGAACACCTAAGGTTCTCCATGCATCAAGGGTGGACACATCAGTGTCGAGAAGTGATAATCACCCCACAAAAGTTGTAAATCACTTTTCCAATGTTGATGTTACGACCTGAATCTATGGGTTGTAGTTTGAGCTCAAATCCGGATCCGTGACGCTGGATGACACACCTTGAACCCATATCTCGTGGTAGGGAGATCCTGTTTTCGGAATGTGACACATTTTTCACTCTTGTCACTATTCATATAAATTTGATTTTTTTTTCTTTTCATCCATTTAAGTCCATTTAATCAAACACAACATAGTAGAATAATAATAACGAAGTTAAACCAAAGTGTAGCGAAAATGTATCATATCCATATCCCTACTAATCCTAAGTAAATGGCCTCAACATGCTAATAACAATATAATAATATCCACCCAAAAAAAAGGCACAACAATGTCCCAACTCATCACTCGTTCATATCTTAAGCGGCAATGATGAAACCTAACCTCCTACTCTCCATCTTGTAAGGTGGTGTCAATTAGGGTAAGCTTGGTGGGTTCAGTGAAAGGATACACAGTGTATGCCACATAAAGGAGGTCAGAGGTGATCACAATAGCAAATAGGGTGAATCAAGATAAAGTAATGAATTAAACTATATATGAGAATGTATCAAATATGCTAAACATGTGTTCTTACTATGATTCAAGTATGCACATGCCACAAGATAACCATATGAATATCCAAAGTGAATCAAACTGAATCATGCATATGTTACATACTACATGTCATACACTAAGTACTAGATGTCATATACTAATCCATAAGGGTCTCCAACAAAATAAAACATATAACCCATGTAAATTTTCTAAAAAAACATATCATATAACCTACGTAGGGTCTCTGACAAAACATATCATGTAACCTATGTGGGGTCTTTGATATAATATATCATATAATGTATATTAGGCCACTATGGTCATCTTCATCTATTGATGTGGTCCCATGATTGGGTACCTAAGTAGTCACAAAGACTATAGGCATTGCAGTCATCTTTACCTTTTAATGTAACCCGGTGATTAACTACTTGAGTAGTCATAAAGACTATGGACATTGTGGCTATCTTCACCTATTGATGTGATCCAATGATTAGGTACCTAAGGACCAATAAGGTCAACTCATAAAGGGGGTTTTGAAGCTCATGAAGGGCAACCCACATAAAGGGTCTTCGGGGCTACGTCTAACCAACCCATATAAGGGTCTCTAGGGTTATGAAGACTATACGTAATGAATCTCTAAGCAACTAGTGCCCCTTCACCTATTGATATGATCTAGCAGAAGGGTACTTAAGGGTCATAAGAACCAACCCACTTAAGGATCTCCTAACCCAAAAGGGCATGTTCTCACATAGGGGTATGATATCAAATCCTCGTGTCCAAAATCGAATGTCAAACCATGCTTATGTTAAGTAAAGTAACTACTACATAAGTATGTCATTTAAAATATCCATATGTCCTATCTCATAAAGAGTTCAAAAACTGAAGAAGTGAATCACATGTAAGAGGTCAAATACTAAAATGAAAATAAAAATGATTGACCCAAATTCTAAGGACAAAGAGAATGCCCATGAAGGTAAAAACCTTTTTTCCTGCCAAATATCACCAATGATAAAACCGAAGTTCAAGTACTTCCAAAACTCATATAGAAGTCAAAGAAAATACTCCATGAAAAATCTGAGGTAAATCATACTAGAAGTAACATGGTCATGTCACCAAAAGTTACCAAAAGATGCAAAGCTCAATGTAGTACACCGAAATTCTAAAATTCTAACATAGGAATCAATATAATTAGCACAAATCAACACAAATTAACGTAAAGTAAAGGAAATCTACCAAAGGGGGTATTAGGCTTATGCAAAGAGTCCAAAGGCATCCAAAATACATGTAAATCATGGAGAACTAATCATATGAAAATTCAACAAATAAGTAGAAAACAAGAAATTAGAAATTGTAAAGGGAAATCAAAGGATAAATGAAAATAGACCACATAGAATCTTCTAAACCATCCAAATTACATGAATCCAACTCCAAAATCTTTCCAAATAAAGTAGAAATCATCAAACTCATGAAAATAGGACACTACCATTATGTGACGACCAACTCCATATTTCAAGAACATGGAAATAGAGTAATACAATCTTTCCAAATATGCTCACATCAAACGAACTAGAGTCTACATAAGAAAACCAATATTCTTATGGAGGTTGAATATGAATCCACCAAAGCAAAGCTCATTCTCAACAAATCTAATATCCTAGAGAAGAAAAGTGTGCATAAAATATTTGTTCATTCACCAAATCAATTCATAGAGATTGAAACCACAAATATTTGCAAACATAAAATAAAATCTCATTTCTAAGAACTTAAGAATGGAAAGTATATGCATAAAATGTGTATACACTCACCAAATGTTTCAATCCTTGCTTTCAAGAAAAAGCTCCTCTTCCACAACTCTTTTTCCTTTGTAGCTTTTTCTTTCTTCTAAGAATAAACAACGCATTTAATTGTTAGAATTTATAATTAAAGGTAAGAAACTATAAACAGTTCCTAGTTTAGGGTAGATCTAGGTTCTAACAACTTACCAACACTTGAAGAAGAAGATCTTCTCTCTTCTCTTAAGTGTTTCCAAAGTTTCTCATTCTCTCCTAAAACCCCCTTCTCTTATGTCATTTTAATGCTAAAAGAGGCAAATATAGAGTTTAGGGTTAACTCATGTGAGTCCCCCATGAAATAGGAAAAATTATGTGTTGGCCTAAATCTCAAAGTGGATTCTGGCTAGCAGCAAGTGCTCAGGGTTACCCCCTGCGATCGTTCACGTACCCTCGTAAGCGCTCAAGGGTCCTCTCGCAATTGCTCGTGTAGTAAGGCAAGCGCTTCCCTTGAGCAAAAATCTCAAACTTGAAAGTTCACTTTTTGGAACTGTGACCACGAGCACTCGGGATACCCCACTACCAGTGCTCGCATGGTGTCGCAAGCCCTCAGACTCCCTCAATCTATATTTTTTCCTAATTTTTGGGTTTTTCTTTAGGTCTTCGGCCCCTATTTTGGGTCTCGCAAGTCCTGAGGCTAATCCTCTAGTTGATATACATTGTGGGTTTCACAAATGGACACATGGTGTTAGGTTCAGATTTCTAAACATACTAAATTTCGGTATAGGGTGTTGTAGTTGTTTTGTCAGCCCCAAGGTAGATCTTAAGCATTTTTTAAGGGGTCGCAACTATAACAACCCATGTTACACTCTAAGGGTAAAACTATAATTTTTCTCTATAAGGGTAAAACCATCATTTTACATATTTTAAACCAACCATGGAGTGGTTTAGGAATCCATTGGACCAAGTTAGAAGCGTAGGACCCAAGTTGAACCTCGAACTTAGGGGTGGCAATGATTGACACGACTCGTGAACCCAACACAAACCTAACACAAAATAAGCGGGTTAGGGTTTACCTGATTAATAAATGATTTAACACATATAGTCTTATACCCTTAACTTGACATGACACGAATCTAACCTGCAAACATAAATTACCACATAAGTCACAAACCTGACATGATCCCAACATGAAATAAGCAAGTTAGGGTTGAGAGTAAATGTGTTTCGGGTCAAAGTGGATCAACCCGCTTTTACATGATTAATAAATGGGTTGGTTTAGGGTTGAGCCATAGTTGTATATCCTTATCACGACACAACACGACACAAACCGAACCTGCCAACATGAATTGCCACTCCTACTCAAACCTACCAAGTTCAAAAGTTATCCCGATAACGTATTTGGAATGACTTCACAAGCCCACCAACACCAATCCTGAGTGAATTAGAGTACAAACCATGTACCATTAGAAATGTCTTCAAGTCTACTTTCCAAAAATAAATAAATAACGATCAAAGTAGATATGTGTTAAGGGAGTTACGACAATTTTAGCATGAAAGGTTAAAAAATCTAGGAGTTTGGGGTTCGGGCATTAGGTCTGATCAATTAGGGGGGATACCCAATCGATCGGAAGAGACCTGATCAATCAAGAGGGGATGGCAGATCTATCAGGCTCCTTCCAATCAACCGGGTAGGTGTTTTATGTGTTCTGTGAACCAAAAATTCACTCAAATTTGCACTTAAGTTGGGTTTTTTGTGTGGAAAACCCGAGGGAATGCCCATAAAACCTCTTTTGCCTCATTTAGGGTTAGTGTGACTTAAGAAAGGGATTTGCGGGGAGAAAGAAGAAAGTTTAGGAAATACTTGGGAGAAGAGAGATTCTTCTTCTTCACAAGTTTGGTAAGTTATTCAACCTAGATTTAGCATAGAAAACATGTTTACTATTTCCTTTCTCTATTATGAGTTCTAATTTTGGTTTTATTGCTTAATTTTAGAGAAAGGAAGAAACTACAAGGGGAAGGGTGTTGTGGAAAAGGAACTCCCACTTACAAGCAATGATTGATAGGTTATGAGCAGATATGTTGTTTTTACACACTTTCCTTTCCTAAGATCTTATAAACATGTCTCTACTCTATGTTTACAAAGTTTTGTTGATTAATCTTAATAGAAATTTATTGTGTGAATGGATGAACTCTATATGCATGATTTCCCTCTTCCTAGAATCTTGGATTTATTTAGGATGAGCTTTACTTTGGTGAATCTATATTCAAATCCTATGAGAATATTGATTTCCTTATGTGGTTTCTAGATCATTTAATGTGAGCATGATTGAATGGTTCATTTACTTCATTGCTATGTATTCTTGAAATTTTGAGTTAACAATATGGTGGTAGTATTTTATTTCTTTGAGTTTGGTAATTTCTAATATTGTTATAAAGTTTTTGGAGTTAGGTTTACATGATTTAGATACAGTAGAAAGTTTCATGTGGTGAATCTTTGTTTATTTCTTTGATTTCTCTTAAAACCTCCTAAATGCTTACTCATCACCTATTTGATGAAATGACATAATTTGTTCTTCATGATTTGTGTACCCTTATCATGCCTACTAACTTCCTATGTTAGTTCATTACTTTATTTGGTAGATTTCATTCGATTCATGTTAAACCATGATGAATTGTGATAAATTTATTGATCCTCATGTTGCTACATTACTCCTCGCATCATGCAATAGTTCTTAGAGGCATGAGCATGTTGTCATTGTCATGGTTTTTTCCAAGATTTTCATGTGGCACTTCACTTAACATTTCTATTTGAGTTTTTAAAGGACTTAAGATACCTGGTTTTTAACCTATATAGATGTTGGTATAAATGATTTTACATCTTTAAGCATCTCTTATGTCCCTAGATGTGAGCCAACCACCTTCACTTGCATGATGGAATTTGACTCATTTCATGTGATTTACTACTTCATTCTTTAGACTCTTCATGAAATAGAATATTTAGATATTTTTAAAATGGCATACTTATGTAGTGACTACATTAATGCCTTAAGGGATTTTTGTGGGCTAATATTAGCCTCTATAGTTTCAGGTACCCAATTTTCGGGTTACATCAATAGGTGAAGATGGTCTTAGTGGCCCAATATATGTTATATGATGGGTTATATTAAAGACCCTTATGCAAGTTATGTGATTTGATTTGCCGAAGACCTTTCATGGTTTATTAATATTTAAATATGTTATGTTATAAAGACACTATTGTGTTTTATATGGGGCACATATATTACTGGGCATGTGCATATAGTACTTAGCATGTGGCATATAACATGTAGCATATGCATGATTTAGCTTGATTAACTTCTAATATTCTTGTGGTTATCTTGCGACATGTGGATACTCAAATCATAGTAAGGATACATGTTTAGTAAACTTTGTGTACTCTCATTCTTACTTTGGTTCCTCAGTCTATCTTGATTATTCATATTTGCTATTGTGGTTATCTTTGGCCTCCTTTTGTCTTGTATAAATTACATACTCTCCCGTTAAGCCCGTCAAGCTTACCCCAATTAACACCACCCGCAGATGGAGTCTTAGAGAACAAGTGTTTGTAGAGGCCACTTAGGATGCGGTAAGGTGAGATCTTGGAGGGGCTATTAGGGCCAAGAATGTGACGTTTCATTTTATTTTTAGTTTACTTGTTAGGAATGTAACTCATTTTAGTATTTTAGATATGTCTTTAGGTAGGGATTTATATATACTTTTTCATGGGCATGTTAAGGCCCTTATTGTTGGATTTTAGGATATTTGAACTTGATGATATCATATTATTTTCGCTGCACTTACTTTTGATCATGAATGTTATTTCATTTATTCCGTTGCGATGTGATTGTCAAATTAAATTGAATGGATATGAAATTAGCATGATAGTCTGTTTATATAGGAAATGATGTGATTAGGTAAGAGGGTTAATGACACACCCCAAGTTTGTTGATCTCTCTACCATAAGAAACGAATTTGGGGTGAATCATTCCCACGAATCCAGACCCAACCCACTTCACGACCTATGGATTCAAGTTTTGATAGCAATAAAATCAACTGAAGAACCTCATGATAGAAAGTATAAAAGAGAAATAGAGAGAAAGATAGGGGTTGTAATTAATGGTCAATCATTGTAAGGCCAATTGTGTATGGTCGGCTACACATAAGGACGATCGAATATAATCAGCCCTATATAAGGCTGACTATCTTTGGTTAGCCATACATAAGGGTGATTAAATATAGTTAACCCTAAATAGGATTAACTATAAAAAAAAAGTCGGTCATATATAAGGCTGACTACATAATATAGGGTCAACTAGTCATGATCAATCATATATAGGGCCAACTTCTTATGTTTTACATAATCATGCACATATCGTAGAATATAGAACTAATACAAGTTACAACACCCGTGTAAGCGTAGGGCATTTAACAAGACAGTTAATGATTTTTGCAATCTCTTTTTACAGATGGTGCCTTTGCTGAGGGGGAATTGTGTCCGCTCCCCTAAAAACCGCTAATCTCCCCTCCCCATCAGGAGGTGGACACAGTAGCGCCGAAAAATGATTTACACTCTTTTGGGGGTGTATGTCACTTTTCGGCACTGATGTGCCCGCCCCCTGATGGGGAGCGAAGGTTAGCATTAGTTAAGGGGAGTGGACACAATCCTCTTTGGACTTTTTGCTTCATAAATTATTGTAGATATCTTGTAGAAGTATGACATCTCACAATTACCCTTTTACCTGCTGGACCAGGATGAAATGAACCCAAGCCCAGCCCATCCCCAATATTTTTAGTTGGCCTGAAACTTTATGCCTAGCTAGGACCTGACACCAGGATGGATTGGTCGAGCCCCCATCGCTAACCCTTTTGCTCAACCCTAATCCTTCCATGAATAATGCTGCCTAGGGGTAATAATGTTTGACACAGCCTGTGAACCCAACACAAAATAAGTGGGATAGAGTTGACTGTAAATGTGTTTCGAATCAAAGTGGGACGAGATTAATAAATGGAACCGGTTTGGATTGACCCATATAGTTGTATACCCTTAACTTGACACAACACAAATCTGACCTGCCAAGATGAATTATCACATAACCCGCCAACCTGACAAAACCCAACACGAAATAAACGGATTAGGGTTAACTGTAAATGTGCTTTGGGTCAAAACAGGTCAACCCACTTTGACACAATTAATAAAATGGATAGGGTTTGGGTTGAGCCATATAATCGTATACCCTTATCTCCACGACCCAACCTTGAATTGCCACCCCTAATGCTGCCTATGGCATTCAACTCAAAGCCGGGTCAGGATGTAAAAAAGAATTAAACCATATCTTACCCGTTTTCTTATACTTTATGTACATGTGAAAACGGATGTGAATGATCTAGAACTTAAAGCCAACCAGCTCCATGTCACATGCCCAAACAAAGAGTTCCTTCCGCTACTTAGCTCCACTGCTTTTGGAGAGGATTTCTACTTTTTTCTAATTTTGAGTGCCATATGTCACTCAGCCATCGGAAACTGAAAGTTATCGGAAAGACATTTGGGCCCTCATATGTTTTTGGGAAAACAGAAAGTTATCGGAAACTGAACCTGTAAGTTGACAAAGCAGCACCTTCCGAAAGCAATCTCTTTTCCTTGGCTCTAATTACGGAAACACCGTTGGCCATAAAGTATCACCAAACTCTCTCGAGCTTATCAAATGGGAAAAATTAATAATAAATAAACACCTCTTAAATTCTTATATTGCCCTTTCAAAAAATAACTTCCTCGTTATCTAACCTAAACAAAATAAATAAATGAGATAAAGAGTTATTGGTCTGAATAATCTCCATTTGAAACGCAGAGATGTCCCACCGGTCTCAAAATTGATACCAATAAAATGGGTGGGAAGCTGAAATTTCATCTAACCCCTACCCATTCGAAGAGGATTTGGTAGGACAACTTAGAGAGTGGCTAAAGTTGGAATGACATCAGGGC
>JAOXJP010228717.1:0-11076 GCA_025762735.1 Platanus orientalis | reverse complement strand
CATTTTCTTCCTCTGGCTTCCCTTGGAACCTCTCATTCTCTAGAGAGCTTCAGATCTTGGAATTGGAATATTTTTTATCCCTCAAGGAAATGGTTGAGATTTTGCTTTTCCGAGCAACGTATCCTTCCTCGGGATCGCGGTCATTTAGGTTTGAGATCATGTGGTTGAAAATCCCTGGATTTAAGGAGCTTATAAAGAAGTGGTGGTCGGAAACTGAAGTTTAGGGTTTAGCTAGCTTTGTTTTTGTTCAAAAGCAGAAAATTTTAAAAGAAAAAATCATTCAATGGAAGAAGAAGGTCTTTGGGGGCCTGGAAGTGAGGAAACTAAAGTGTTTGAACACCTTGGAGAATCTGGAGCAGAAAGGGATGGTAAACGGGCTGAATGTGGAAGAGAAGAAGTTAAAGTTAGAGGTTGAAGGGGAATATAACACTTATTTGAGAATGGAGGAAATTTTGTGGAGGCAAAAATCAAGGGCAACTTGGCTTAAACAAGGTGACTCAAATAAAAAGTTCTTTCATAAAATAGCCAACTAGAGGAATTCTTTGAATGGAATAAACCGGTTGGAGGTGGATGAGGAGTGGATTTATGATCAAGGTGAGATTAGGGATGCAATTGAACAATACTATATTGATTTATACAAAGATCCTCTCCCTACAAGGCCATCCTTAGAAGGAGTGGACTTTGATAGAATCTCTGATGATCACACGATTGAGGATTCTCTATGCATATGAAGACTTTACAATAACCAATGAAGAATTTCCCCATTAATAAGACTTGTAATAAATAAGGAGATATAGGCAATAAACAAGGCTAAAAATGTACAACAACTTGGAGTCCTTGGGGGATTCTAAGTCGCCATTCACTTTATAAATTCCAAGCTTTTCACACAATCAATAAGCTTTTACATAATTCTTTGGCTCACGTTCAAGCAAAGATTCTCAAGCTCTCTCTCTTGTTCAAAACTTCATCCTTCATCAGTTACTTCAAGTTTATACAACTAAACTCCAAGGAAGAAGGCACGTCCATGATACCTATGTGTATTCCAATAGAGACACAAGTTTAAGGATTTGAAGCTATGGTTGTAGCTAGGTGAGTTGAGAAGAATTGTAGAAGAGAGAAGAATAAGAATACTTCTTTATATGTTTTGATTCAAGATATAAATAAAGTTTCATATTTTATGTATTATTTACTTCTTTACGAATTGAGAGATTGGCTAGAGAAACCCTTTTCTAAAGAGGAAATGAGGCATTCACTCAATAGCATGGAAGATGATAAAGCTCCGGGTCCAGATGGTTTCCCCTCCTTGTTCTTAAAGGAGTGTTGGGATGTAGTAGGAAATGAGACAATAGTGACATTCGAGGCGTTTCATGAACAAGATCAATGGTACCAATCTCTTAGTGCAGCATTTATTTCCCTGATTCCAAAGAAGAAAGATGCCACCCAAATTAAAGATTTCAGGCCCATTAGCTTGGTGGGATGTTTATATAAATTATTGGTGAAGACCCTGCCAATTCGGGTTAAGTCAATCATTCCCCAAATCATCTCAGAATCACAAAATGTTTTTCTGCCGGGAATACAAATCACGGATTGTGCTTTATTGGCTAATGAATGTATAGATGCTATGCAGAAAACGAAGTGGGCGGGTATCATTTACAAGGTGGATATAGAGAAGACCTATGATCATGTAAATTGGTGCTATCTTGATTAGGTTTTGGGTCAAATGGGGTTTGGGATAAAGTGGAGAAATTGGATAATGATTTGTGTGCCTTTTCCATCCTTCTCTGTCTTGGTGAATGGCTCTCCAAAGTGATTCTTCAAGGGTAGCTGAGGTTTGAGGCAAGGGGACCCGCTCTCTCCTTATTTGTTTCTTATGGTAGTTGATTTGTTGGGAAGAATGACATTTAAAGCTGTTTCCGTAGGCCTTGTAGATGGATTTTCAATTACTGGAGAGGGACCAAATATATCCTTCATCCAATTCACAGATGACTCGCTTTTTATTCTCAAAGTGGATTTGGAGGTGGTAAGGAATTTGAGATGCATTTTGTTCATTATGGAAGCAACCATGGGATTAAAAGTGAACTGGGGAAAGTCTACAGTGAGCCCTATGGGGGAGGTTCCAAGTATTGATGAGCTGGCTTCTCTATTGGGGTGCGAGGTAACCACCATTACCAATCACTTATTTAGGGCTATCCCTTGAAGCGAAGTCCTCGTCCAAGGAAATCTAGAATCCAATAGTGGAGATGGAGTCTCAGCTTGCTAGTTGGAAAAGGCGGTATTTGTCTAAAGGGGGTAAGTTAGTGTTGTTGAGAAGTGTGCTTGCTAGTTTGTCAGCATACTTCTTATCGTTATTTCAAGTTCTGTGTTCAGTCATTGACCAACTTGAGTGGATGTAGAGGGATTTTTTGTGGGGATCGTCCTCTCATATGAGAAATATCCATTGGGTTGGATGGAAGCATGTGTGTAGGCCAAGGGACCAATGGGGATTGGGTCTTCGCCTGATAGAGGTTGCTAATAGAGCTTTGCTTTGCAAATGGCTTTGGAGATTTGGTATTAAAAGGAATGCTCTTTGGTGGCGAATAGTGGCTTCAAAATATAGAGAGGAACACCTTGGGTGGAAACTGAGAGCCGAGGGGAGCTATGTGGTGCGAGGTTTGGAAGGGTCTTTGTAAAGGGATGGATTCCTTTTTTAGATTGGTGTTCTTCAAAGTAAACAATGGAGAAAGGGTGAGGTTCTAGCATGATCCGTGGTGCTCTAGGGAGTCGTTGAGGGTGCTTTTTCCGTATTGTTATATTTGGCGAGGGAGAAATGGGGATTAGTGAAAGATCACTTGATTAGGTTAAGGGTGTTTCGGTCATGGAATGTTAGGCCTCGCAAAAATCTTAATGATTGGGAAGTTGAAGAAATGGGGAGCCTCTTGGAGTTGTTGGAGCACTATGAGATTGGAGACGAAGATATGCAAGATGAGATGGGTTGGAATTTAGATGAAGAGAACGGATTCACAGTGAAATCAATGGCGGTTGCTCTATGTCCCCCTTCCAACCGCTCATATCCGGGTGATTTTGTTTGGAATCCGCTTATCCAATTGAAAGTGTCCTTTCTAATGTGGGAATTATGGTGGAATAGAGTTCCTATGGTGGATAACTTGATAAGGAGGGGGATGATTATTCCCAATAGATGTTGCATGTGCATGGCTGATGCAAAATCTTCTGGGCATCTATTATTCATTGTGCATGGGTTAGGCCTCTCTGGTGCTACTTCTTATCCCATTTTGATGTCAATTGGGTTCAGCCGAGTTCGGTGAGGAGCTTGTTGGAATGTTGGCAAAGACAAGTTGGCAAGAGTGGTAAGAAAGTGGGTAAAGCTACGTGGAAGGCGATTCCAGTAGCGATCTGTTGGGTTGCTTGGGATGAAAGGAACAGGAGGACGTTTGATAATAAGTCCAGACTATCTCGTGTGATCCTTGGCACTAGTTTAGCAAAGTTGTATGACTGGGTGTTTGTGATTCAGAACCAGGAAAGACCGACTTTTATGACATGGATTTATAACTGGCACACTCTTATCTTGTAGTCATTGGGGCAAGAGTGATCTTGTCTTCCTGTTTGTTGGGCTTTGTTACTCTTCTTGTTTTGGTTCGTTATGTTGGGCCTTATAGCATTCCTCATGCTAAGTTTTTGTTGTCTTTAATGCAATACATTACCTTACTTTTTCAAAAAAAAAAAAAGCAACGCCTCTATTTAATGATATCCCCTCACATGCGTTCTCTTTGCAAGGGGGATTGGGAATCTAGGCCTCACATTTTTATCCATTGCCCTTCCTCCTGGCACTTATGGAGTCATTTCTAGTGTCAATCCATCATGGGTGATGCCAAAATGCCTTCTTGATCTATTAAACCAATGGTTGGTCCCTCTCGCAAACCCTAGTGGAAAAAAGTTTTGGAACGTGACTCTTCATGTAAAATGTTGGGGTATTTGGAAAGAATGAAACAAAAGAATCCTTGAGGGCATAGAAAAGCTAGTCCACAAGGTAATTGACTCCATTACGTTCAAGATTGCATCTTGGCTAATGACCTTGGCTGAATTCAAGGGACTCTCCTTTGGAGATATTCAAAGGGATTGGTATTCTAGCTTATTCAAGTAGATTTAGCCTCCTCGCTAGATGAGGCTTTGTTAATTATGTATGAAGAAAGCTAAAAGCTATACTATGTAAGTTACAAAGACTCATGACAAATAAATCAATATGCAAACAAATTTGTTATTAGTATGGTCAGCCATACCTTAGATTTTACCATACAAAAGATTTTTTGTAAATAACTAACATTAGAGGCAGAATATAGAAGACCTTCTATAAAAATCATCAGATTTGAATATTATTTATTGGATTGGTATAAATAATAAAAACAATAAATTCAATACTAAATCTTTTTTCCTGCAAATATCATAGATAATATTTTAATCAATGCCAAATAGCATAGGATTTGCATTAAAATAAAATTTAATGTTGTTTCTTAAATCACTTTCCAGTCGATTCTATAGATGTTTTTACTTGTTTTTTCAGAGGCTTTCACTCATTTCCCTAAATAGTTTCCACTAGCTTCACTGCGCTTCCCAAACATGGGAAGCGTGCTTCCCACTAAATGGGGAAGCAAAATGGAATTGGCTTCTCAAACGAACTTCCTAGGAAGCGAGTTTCCTACCTTGTACCAAGTTTCCCTACAACTATGGTTTCTACAGATAAAACCAGTCCAGAATAGAGATATAAATCATAGAAACAGGACAAACAACAAAAGAATTAAAATAGCTTGGGGAATAGATGAATAACTACTGGATAAACAAAACCCTTGAAACAAATAAATGAGAAGGCTCAAAATAAGAGGGGCAATTTTACTAGTATAGGAACCAGAATTCTGTTAAAGAAGAAATAAAGAAAATCAAAAATAGATATCCAATAAACAGAATTTTAACAAAGGAATTTAACTGGACCTCTTAGAATCAATAGAGGATTAGGATGAAGAAGGAAACCTGATGAAACAAAGCACATTATACCTCTGTTTAAGTGGTGCGATTTGGCGTCTTGGGTAGTCCAGAAACCCAGCTGTGAGACCCCTTCACTATAACACTGTCCTTCAAACAGCAGCTTGTTTCCTTGAATATAATCAAAATCAGTCTAGTCAATTGAACTTTTAAGGCTCTAACAGAATTGAGATTAAAGGAGAAGAAAGAAAGAAAAATAAGAAGAAGAATGAGGAAGAAAGATGAGAAAAGAAGAAGAAGACGATCATTTGGGGTCATGTATTCCTTTTTGAACTGCTGGTCCTAATCTTGTTGTACTGTTATGTTTCCTTATTTCAATAAAGTTTCTGTTAATTATCAAACAAAATAGAGAGACAGAGAGAGAGAGGGAGAGAGAATTCAATCTCTAAAAACCCAGCCCCAGTCATGAGGTAAAAAAACCCAAATTTTATTTCTCAAACTTCAATGAATCAATATACATGTCAACCACTATATTTCAAGACCCTAAGACATAAAATTTTATTAGTTTCTAAAAATAGAAACTTAGCCCTACTTGAACTCCTAACATAAGACTTTCCTACTAATACTTTCTAAAAACAAAACATGCTAAAACTTGGTCTTAAAAGGGTCTGTCAACCAGCCCTTCTAGGAACCTTATTTTGACCTTTTTACCCTACTAAAAAAAGACACTTTTACACTTGGCTGATCGCCTTAATACAAGATTACCCCATTCATAAAATAAAATAAAAAATAAAAAACCTAATACCCCATTCAGCCAACACTATTCCTTTCTTTTGGTTTCTTGGGCTTGGGCCTTCAAAGTGGATACTTCTTGCCCAACCAAGTGGTAGCTATTGTATCATCCACCCTGCAGCTTAGCTGATATTTATAAAACTTTATTGAAATCACACTTGCATTTTGACAACCATGGCAGATAGGCTAGAAAGAATTCCCAGAAATCTAAAAATAGGGTGGGAGCATTAAGGGATTAATTTGATGGTATGCAAGGAAGTTTTCAAGTTAGATATGGATTAGAGCCTCTAGATAAGATCTGTGATGTTCTTAATAAGACTGTTTTTGAAATGGTGTTGGTGGATAGTTTGGGGACCAAAGGAGCCTTTTGAGTGTTTATCTGGAAAAGCTGAAAGGGGAATTAACTATATCTTCAGTGGGGGAAGGGGATGGATGGTGAAATAATCTGGCTTACGAATGGGCTGGAGAAAGGTTAATTATTATCTGTCCTTAGTAAGGTGTGGGTGAGGTAGGTTTTGGTAAGGCGTATGTTGTGCTAATAATGGCAATGGCATTCCATCGAAGGGTCCCAAGTCCAATTTTCGTACAGATATGAGTGTCCATTCTCTCTCTCTCTCTCTTAGAGACACACACACGCACATGGAGGCAGTTTTGTTTATTTATTTTTGGTGGGGTTGGGGAAGGGGGGGAGTTGGTAATAAAATTGTGCAGTAATTGGAGTCAAGAACACAACATCATAATGCAGTGCATCAGCCAACTGAGCAAGGGGCATCCACAGATATTTATTTAATGCTCTGTTGTGCTTATGCTTTTGATTGTATATCATTGTTGTGGATGCTATTGTCTTCCATTATTTCAGATCTGTTTTTCAGACACCAGTTTTTTTTTTCTCCCTTTTTGAAGCTAACATTGGATTAATGTCTATTATTTGGCAGGATTTTCGAACAACTCTTTTGCAGGTCAGTTCATTGTTCCTTTTCAAGTATGCATCATACACCTCTATTTTGATAGTAATAAAGAAAACGTTGAATCACACACCACAGGTGGAGATAAATAAAGTGACCCAATATCAGTTAGGATTTCAGATTTTCTTGGAAGATGCTCTAGTTGTTCATTCTTAACCGTGATACATCTCAGATTTCTAGACACATTCCCATATTTTATCTTGGATATCTGTCAGATCCAGCAGAATCACTAGGATATGTCCTTATCTTCGGCCACTTGGCTTGTCAATTTTTTGTTCTCAATTAATGCCATCTCAGTTGAACTTAAGTTGACATGTAAACTTCCCTCTCAATTTCGTTGTTATTTTTACTTTTTTTCAATTATATATATGTATGATCAACTTACGTATTTCCAAACAAATTAAACTGTAAATGTAAATCTCTATGGCGAGTAAGCTATCAAAATTAAAATTGATTGCAAAGATGCTTCCAAAAATCTCAACCATACCACTTGAACAGATTAAAAAAAAACAAGAAAACATTGCTTACAATCGCATAATTTTTCCTTTCTGTTTGTGCAGACTGTGGTAAACATGATCCTGACATGAACGAGGAAATGGAGAAGGACATTATAGATTTACTATCAGAGGAACTAAATTTACAGAGAGATGTGACCAATGATAACATAGACCACACCAAGGTGTCGATACGAGAAGCAAGGAAGACATCTTCTCAGTACCAAAAAGAAGCAGAGAAGTGCAATGCAGGAATGGAAACATGTGAAGAAGCAAGAGAGAAGGCTGAAGCAGCACTCGTGGCAGAGCGTAAGCTGTCAATATTGTGGGAGAAACGTGCCCGTGAACAAGGGTGGAAGGACCGGAGAAGAATGTACCTATAAACAAGGGGGTGGTATTTTTGTTTTTCTATCCTCCCGTTTGGTTGGCACTGGAGGCTATGGATCCATTCTGTGCATATAAAGAGCTTGATTTTGCTTCAATATTTTTTAGTCACTTTATTCCTTTGGAAAATGAACTACATCCATGATTTTGCTGATTACCCAAAAAAATAAAAATAAAAATAAAAATAAAAATAAAAGTTCATACGTTTTTAGCTTGACAAAGTTCATGTTCCAGTTAGTGTATTAGTTATTTACAGGGGCAAAAGTGGGGACAATTTAGGAGCAAGAATCAAAACCCAAAGGTATATCGATAATGAGTTTGTAATTACAAGCAATAATAATTGCCTCGGACTCGGATTTGGTGTGACCCCTAAAGTGAGCCTAAGGTGCGACTGACATTAGGGGCCAACACATCAGCATCAAAAAAGTGACTCACTTTTTGGGGGATGTTTCACTTTTTGGTGCTGATGTGCCACTGATGTCAGTCTCACCTTAGGCTGACCTCAGGTGGCCTAACTAAATCCTCAGGGAATAATATTTGGGATAAGTTTGGTTAAAAAAATTAATAAAACATAGGGAAGCAATGAAATAAACCCAGGTTATACAGCCAAAACCATTGAATTAGTATCCTCTGCGACCAGCATTTAGAAAATAACAATAACTATAATGAAATATCAAACTCCCAAAATAAGATTCTAATCCACCGCTTCTTATAAAGGAGTAATGAACCAACGATCTTCATGTAGACACTGTTCTGTTAAAAACTGAGATAGACATGCCAATCCAACAGCTTTTACACGGCAAACAGTCTACAGACCCCAGGTCTGTTTCATGATCTATTCAAAATGATCGTCTCATCTTTCCACTTGACAACAAACACATCTCATTTTTCAGGGCTCCCTCAACAAATTTTCAACAACCATGATAGCAGGAAAATAAACAAATTTACTCTAGAACTTTGGTTAACAACCAATTCCCCGCCAGAAATCACCCTCTTCTTTTTGTCAGTGAGCTTCTTCGTTCAGCTTCTCTCTCTGCAATCTGAACGCAGAACTCCGCTCCAAGCATCTCACGTATATCAAGATTCAGTGAGATGCTCATGTCAACTGTCTCCATGATCACTTCAACAGTCAGATTGAAGCCCAAATTCGACAAAACCCGAACTGCATTTGCAATCCTACATATGTTCTGCCTCGTCTCCAGTGGAGTGTAAGTGCTTTCTTGTTCTTCAACACTCTTGGCTTTTCTATTAGATTTGCTATTCTGTGGTTCGGATTTATTCTCTTGATCTACTACCATATTGTCCCTGGTTTCTACATGTTCACCAACCCAGATGAATCCGTTAGTCCCAAGAATGAAGTCAACACCATAATTTTCGAGGTGGTGGAAATGCTGTTTGCGTCTCTTCACTAAATAAGGAGAGACAGTTAGCAGTTGGCCCCTCTCGAGCTGCAGCGTCGATTACAACCACATTATCAGAAATAACAACCACCATAATTTGATGATTAACAATATGATTCAAAGGAGTTGAATAGAAAGTTCAGAAACTAAAAAGCACAAGCATTTTCTTATTCGTGTGGGGCAAGGTATGATATTTATCATGGAACTTAAAGCTTATGAAAGAAGTTATGTGTTCTTGAGCCATGTGACTTTAAAAAAAAGTTGAATTGCAGAAAAATTAGGTTGTCTTTTGGATATGACTTGTAATCTAGCATATGTTGCATGTACACTACTAAGAAAATAAGTAAATATATGGATAAAAGAGACCTTCCCATATTTCTGACTTCTTGCTTGAAGGTGTAAACTGCCATCATGCTGGAAACCACGGACTTCTGCCTGAAAACAGGAACTTGATCGAAACAATAGATCAGTTATGTTCCAGAAAAACTTAAAAGGAACTATACTAAGACAAGTGAAAGAAACACCACGCACCACCATATGTCGTAGTACATGTAAATAAGGGTGCACATCTCCATGCACTCATCAACTTTTGGTCCCCTTTTTCTTGCTCAGAAGCTAGTCTTTTTATGGTAACTTGGTTAAAAAATTTACCCAGCCATGAGAAAATCAGACTTGGAACCCAAGAGAGACCCAATAGAGACTCAGACTGCGCTAACCAAATCCCTTATGAGCATCTTTTTTTTTTTATGGATATTATTCATGACCATTCTAAATTGCAAAGTCTTAAGTAGAGGTGTCCATGGGCCAGGGCAGACCTTAGTAAGCCTGAGGTAGGGGCCCGTTTTTATATTTTACGAGCCAGGGCCCAGAAAATTCCAAATATTAAGGTAACAGCACAGCCCAAAATAATTCTATGGGCCTCAGGCCAGCCCAAGGCTCTTCAGTACATTATATAATACTAGAAATCTATTAAAAAACACCTGTATATACATATATTGTGCCTCAAGCCTTGGCCGGGCTCAACCTTACTTTTTAGGTACTTCTACACCCTGACAAGTTTCCGACATTCAAGAAAGACTTCCACTGAACTGAGCCTCTTAACATTAGTTCGAAACAATTGGTTACGTTCATTTCTCTAAATGAAAAGAATTCATATAAGATTCGATGGACTTACACATACAACATCATTCTCTTCAAAGATACTGCGCATGTTGAGCTCATCAACAGCAGTTCGCCGCCTCTAGCAATCAAAGAAGTGAAATTTAATGAGGCACTAAAGTAGCAAGGAGCTTTCAAATATATAGAAAAATAATCAAGGAAAGATATTGGAACCAAAAAATCTGGTTTTTCGATACAAACAGTTCAATGAAACAGGAAAAAGGTTTCCTAAACAGACATACAATATTCCCTTACCAGATCAGACAGGGATCTCCTACCACATGGGGACATGTTACCACAAATCCAAACCTTCGATATGGGCAGACAACTGGATTGGCCACAGACCAAAAGTACTTAGTATGTACTATCCTAACTGGCAGGTTCGATGCAAAAGACTACCTAATTGAACTGTTAGGATGGTTAGAATCATCCAAAATGTATGCAGTTTTGGTTTATAGCCAATCTGAAAGGTGGCCCAACAATTGGAAGGTTTAAATTGAAGATTTTGGACCGTAGCCTCCCATTTTTCCAGAAAAAGATCACATAAAAAATATTAGCATTCCGCCCCATGCCCCTGTAGGGCTGTCAAGTATCTACCTAAGCATCCAACTATTCATATTCGATCCGCTTAAAGTGAATATGGATGCATCTATATCCGATTCATTTTTGTTTATAAATGAACTAAATACAGATATGTATTCATCCGCTTTGGCTAAATATTCAAAACCGTTCAAATCAATATTTATATATAATTTTATATTTTTTATACATCAATATACCTAATCAGTGGTAGTTATGGATCAAGGTGTATCGTGATTGATACACCTCACACCTCAAAACACAAGTCACAACACTGACAATGTTTAGAGGGTGTTATAGTAAATACAATTTGATAGAATGAAATAAAACCCT
>JAOXJP010228716.1:0-11076 GCA_025762735.1 Platanus orientalis | reverse complement strand
GACGTTAATCGTCCCTTCTCAGTACAACAGGATTCAGACGATCAGTCTCCAAGATACAATCAAGTCCACCATATTTTTTTGTCTCGTACCTAACTTGCACTTGTTTAATATAAACAACAGCACTTTTTTTTCTGTTCATAGATAAAAAAAAATAACTCAAAAAACTTTTAGGATTTTTTTAAAGAAAATAAGAATACTTTGTTTTTCTCAACAGATATGCATAATACACTTGACACATCCATTTCATATATATATATATCCATATAATTCCGTTAAATAGGTTTAAATTCAATATTAAAATGTGAAACCGTAAAATGAAACCGTTTTTTCGGTCAACATTCAAAATTCGTTTTGAAGTTTTCAACGTGTAACGACTCCACTATTTATATAATATTAAAAGAGTGTTTTTAAAAGACATGTAACTGTTATCTCATTAAAATAATAATGTATATACAAAGCTCTCAACGGTCCACTCATAATATAATACTAATATAATTTTTGACTGACCAAACGTAAGAAACGGTCCACTTGATAATATAATGGCAAAACTTTGGATGTAATAATTGTTTTCTTTAATAAAATATTACTTAATATATTTTTTGTTTTGAAATTTAAAATTTTAACAGTATTCTCCGGTTATATTCTTGTCCTAAGAACAACCCACACAAAATCTCATTCTTCGAAGACGACTTCCATCTGGTGCCTATCTGCCGTAGCCTTGTACGTATTGCTAGCATCTTTCTTCTAACGAACCTGTTCATGAATAGCTTGAGGCGGGATTGAAAGTGGAAAAGGATCGACGTGTGCAAAACTACAGGGAAACAAGTAATCCACACATCCAGGTGGGGGTAGCGTGGATGTACCAAGAGTAGGTCCGCAATCAGGTGTAAGGACACCCACCCATGCTGCTGCTGTTCCATCCATGATCCATACCATAGAGTGGACAGAGTTTGTCTCCAACACGTCAAATACAACCTATGATCAAGCTATTACAGCAGTTAAAGAAAGTAATGGTGGTGATTGTCGAAGGGGAGATGAAAGAACACATTCACAGGAGCTCTTGGACCCATAAGGACGCATTCACTATACACCAACGTTCAGGAATCTTTCAAAAGGAGTCACCATTTGTACATGATATAAATAACCCAAATGTAATGGTGCATGGGACCCAAGCTTAATGGCCTAGCAATGAGCAAATGGAGACCAGGGGAGGGGTATTCAGGGACTACCAATACGGCTCTTGTCTCGTCAGTTCAAAGAGATATGGGCTTGGAGGCCAATACAAATCTGACGCCGTTTGGTGGAGTGGATCCATTCGGTATACAAAGAGTCAGGCTCATCTACTACTGCGATAATAGCAGCTGATGCTGCTTTCTCGGGTCAAACTTCATTGGAGTGGGCACAGACCAGCCTATCAAAAAGGGAACGCAATCAAGAGGCAACTTTGGTTCATCTACAAGAAGTACGGAACATGAACCAGCTGGCTCTAATTCGAACTGGTCAACCACGAGTAGAAACGCAGGAGTTGATCTTAGTGAAAGTGAATAATACACACGACAACGAGGTTGAACGCTCTCCCCTCCAATATCCATTTGCCTCCGGCCTCTTTACAAGAAGCCTCTCCGCCATATTCAAAACTAAATAGAAGGGCAGATGTCAACTCCAACTTATCAAGCGTTACAATCTATGATGCACTCCCAATCTCAAGCTTCAAGCCATACCCCAAATTGATATCAACACTAATCGTGGCTTCCAAAAGGAGAATAATGCAACTGGAAGAGAGCAGACAATCCGAACCAACAAGATCCCACAGCCAAACGTCAACAGGTTCAAACTGCAACAACCTAGGTACAACTGAACACGTTCTCGCTATCAAATATTCCCTTGAATATGACAACATTTTGGGCCTCTCCAAAACGGAAGACCAAAAAAAATAACTATAAGAAAAGAGCATACGTAAGCTCTCCACAAAAAATCCAAAGGTCGTGTCGAGGAAAGTTAGCCTTATCCAACCAAAAAATCAGTGGGTATATACCCTCTGTTTGACCTCAATGAACGGGCCTAATCAGATGAAAGTCCAAGTTCCCAATCCAATCCAAGGAAGGGTGTGTCTGCTTCGGAGTAGGCATGCCCACAGCCAGTGGCGGAGCCACGTAGAAGCAAGGGAAGCAGTTGCCCCCCCTCAATGTGTGACCCTTGTAATAATAATGGGTCTGACAAAATATTATCCTTGATTGGAATCAGTTCCCCCCTTGAATGTGTGAGTTCCCCATGATTGGAATCAGTTGCCCCACTTCAATGTGTGAATACCCCATGATTGGAATAAGTTGCCCCCCCCCACCCTTACCAGGAAATGAGTTCACGTCATCTCTAAACTGATTGAACTGACACCACTCTAGCTCTACTCAGATTGTGACACAATGTCAGACAAATGGTGCATTAATAAAATGAGCAAATTAATGAACCAAAACTAAATAAAATGAAATAAAGGAAGCAAATTTTTGACCCAAGATGGTGTCTAGGGTGTCAAGTGACTTCATTTGGAATAAATGGGAGGGAATTTAAAATTTCATCTAACCACTGCCCATTTTATTCCATGTAAAGTCACCTGGTGTACTAGACTCCAAATCCTCGACAAACACCCTTTATCAAGCCATATGTCATGCACTGATTGCTAATGGAGTGGTACCTGTTCAAAGAATCCTTGCCCCAAGATTGAATTAGTTGCACCCCTTAATGGGTGCCAACAATGTGCTTGCGACCTGTAGGTGACACGTCACGTTAAAAAAGTAATTTACACTTTTGGGGGGCACTTTTCACTTTTTTTTATATGATGTGTCATCCTCTTATTGTGGGCGCACCATTAGCATCCATTAACGGGACACACAATCCTTTGGATTGCCCACCCTATGTGAAAATCCTGGCTCTGCCCTTGCCCGTAGCAATGATAGCTCTGGCATGGAACTGTCAAGAGTGTGAGAATCCCTCGACAGTTCGACGAATTAAAGGACCCACTTGCTCTACAACCCCGCAACTTATATTCTTCTTAGAAACCATGTCAAATTCTCAGTGGTCAACTAATATGCTTAATCTGAGTCGTGGCTAGTATAATGTCGGAGAGGATGCTATAGGCCTTTCACAAAAATTACTCCTCTTAAAAGAAATATATCACAATCTATATTTTGTCTACAACCCAGCGATGGATGGCTATATTAGTCAAAAATGAATATGGTGAGCCTAATTGGAATTGTATCTCCATTCACGGTGAGCCAAACCAAAGTCATCATCCTCAACTTTAGGTTCATTTTATTGAATTGGTCTCCAATACTTCAGGCCCATTGATTTGTATGAGGGATTGGAATAGTTTGTGGTCCCAAGATGAAAAAAATTGAAGGTATCCATTAATAAAAGTCTCATAAGGCTTAGTCAATGCCTATTGGTTTATATCAGAAGTAGAGGTCCTCGATTCACGTGGTCTAATAATTAGCAATATTTTAATAGGATAATTGAGAGAATTGATAAAGCTGCAATAAACTCTCAGTGGAGAATGATGTTCCAAGAAGCTTACTTGGAGGTTGCCACTTACCCAGGTTCAGATCACTTCCTTATTGCCTTTCACCTAAAACCCCCACCCAAACCTTTTCGAAAATGTCTATTTTGTTTTGAATGATTTTGGACAAATTATGAAAAATGCTAACAAATTATTAAGGAACAATGGGAGATGAAAAACACCCAGAGATGCCTTGAGTGTTCCCTCGAAATTGAAAAGCTTATCCTGCATTTGCAGCAATGGAACAAAGTGGAGCTAAGGGAGATGCGTATTAAAATTGACCTGCTTAAAGAAAAAATTGTCATATCTAGCTAAACCCTCTCTACTCTAGAAACTCACATCTCTTAACTTGTTATTAGAGAGAGCTTAATAATCTGCTCTAAGATGAAGAGGTTATGCGGGTGCAAAAGTTTCAATTAAACTGGCTTCTCCTTGGAGATAAAATTACAAAATATTTTTATATGACGACTATTCTCTAACGAGTTCAAAACAATATTACTAGAATTTATGATTAGAGAGAAACTTGGTCCACTCAGGAAGATCAAAGTGAATCTATGAGTTCTTTATAGAGTTGTTCGATCTCTTCCTCGTGCCCAACCTCAGATGATATTAGATTCTTTGTGTGTCATATAAGGAAGGTCATCGAACCAGAAGCAAAGCAACTTCTTGAAAGTGAATTCACGACAGAGGAAATCAAAGTAGCTACTTTTGACCTCGATCTATTCAAAGCTCTGGTACTTGAAGGCTTCCAAGAGATCTACCAGAAATATTAGGACATAATGGGACATGACATCACCTTTGTTTTTTAGTTTCTTTAGGTGTCTATTTGCTTGGAGGACATTAATGAGATTTTTATAGCCTCGATCCCCAAAAGGAAAAATAACCCCAAATCTAGCCCACTATCGGCTAATTAGTTTGTGTAATGTGGTATATAAAATTATTGTAAAACTTTTGGCAAATAGGCTCAAGAAGGTTATTAGTGATCTCTTTTAAGAAAATCAAAGTGTCTTTCTCAAAGGCAGACTGATTTTATAAAATATCTTACTGGTCCATGAGCTATTCCACCATATGCACATTCATAAAGGAATAAAGAACCGAATGCCGTGCAAATTGGATATGAGTAAGGCATATGATCGCGTAGAATAGACATTCTTTATTAAATATATGGAAGAGATGGGGTTTAGCTAAAAATGGTGTGGATGGATAACCTCTTGTATTTCATCTGTATCCTTTCGAGTCATAATTAAAGGAGCCCCAGGTCAAAATTTTAAACCATCATGAGGCCTTCACCAAGGTAACCCTCTTTCTTCATACTTATTCCCCATCACACTGGAAGGTTGGTCTGCAGGTTTTAATCGTGCTGTCCAAAATGATCAAATTAAAGGGATCAACATTTGTCGTAGGAGCTCAATAATATCTCATCTTTTATTTGCAGATGACTACCTAGTTTTCTCTAAAACTACTTCTCAATCAGCCTAAGAAATCTAACACTGCCTCAAGCAATATCAAGCAGCAACAAAGCAAGCGATAAATTGTGAAAAGTTGAAATTAATCTTCTGCAATTGTTCTCCTCTAGAGGTAACCTCCCAAATTTCCCAGTGTTTGGGAATAAATGTTGTTCATCACCCAAGAAAATACTTGGACCTCCCATTTGTTTTGGGAAGGCAAAAAATGGAATTATTTTCCATTATACATGAAAAAGTGGAAGCCCAATTATCTGTATGGAAAGAACATCTATTATCGTCAACGGGGAAAGAGGTGTTCATGAAATCTATTGTTTCAGTCATTCCATCTTATGCAATGTCGAGTTTTTTGCTGTTGAATCAATATGTGATATCATAGATAAAAAAAAAAAAAAAGCAATGTGCATTTTGGTGGGGCCAGAGATCTGAAAAACAAAAAAATCCACTAGGTTAGATGAGATACATTAAGGAGACCCAAAGAGGCTAAAGGAATGGGATTTAGGGATCTGCATGCTACAAACCTAGCACTCTTAGCAAAATAGGGTTGGAGAGTAATGTCAAATCATATGTCCTTATGCTTTAGAGTTCTAAAGTCAATCTATGTTCCTCATTCTCCCTTCCTCCATCGCAATATCATGAAATATGGATCTTGGGGGTGGCAAAGTTTATTAAAGGGTCATGACATCCTTCTAAGAAATTGTTTTTAGATAGTGGGATCAAACAAAAATATTAATATATGGGAAGATGCTTGGATCCCAAAGCTGGATTCTAAGAGATTGTTAGCTCAACGTCCCCCTGATTATCATATTTCTAGGGTGGCTCAACTCATCAAGAAACCTTCTTCCATGAGGAATATTGATCCCATTAGACCTTTCATCTCCCAAGTTGATGCTGAAGTCATTCTTAGTATCCCTCTATCTCCAAACTCAACATCAGATGAAATAATCTAGAAGCATGATAGAAAATGTTTATTCTTAGTTAGATCAGGATACATATCAATAGTTGCTCCATCTTCCTCATCAATACAATCCGAAAATGTAAATGTCTGACATATGGAAAGCTTGTAATGAGGCTCTCCCAGATCGAGCAAATCTTCACAGTTGCATATCATCTAATAGCTCCCAATGCTCTCTTTGTAACATTGACACTGGGACTACTCTAGCCTTTTCTCCTATCCTCTCCTTAAGCAAGTTCGGGACCACCTTCAGCCCTTAAATAGCACTTGGAAGAAAAATCAAAGTATCTTCTTTGAATGGTTTAAGGACATGGTATTTCACAAATGGCCCATCCAAGCAAGAGGGAAAGAGAAAAAAAGCTTTGTTGAAGCTTTCACTCATCTATTGGGTCATCTAGTGCCATAGAAATAAAGTAGTGTTTAGTAATATATCTTCTGATATGCAAGATATTGTTGACACTTTTTCCAAGATGTCCAAGGACTTGAAAGGTCTCTTTAAGCCTCCTAGTCAGTTTTCAACCTCTCCATCAAACTATGAAGGTGTAGCTGAATGGCAACCACCAACCCAAGGGAGGATGAAAATTAACGTGGATGTCTGCCCTAGTGATCAAGCAATGGTAGCCCTCACAACCCTAGCTCGTGACCATCTTGGTATCCACAGGGGATCAAACTTTCATTGAAGATGGTAAGTAGGTCCTAGATACAAAAATCCAGGCTATATGATGGGGTCTTTGCCTAGCCAAAAAGCTAAATATGCAAAAGGCAATTATGGGATCTGATTCCCTAACTGCAGTGAACATCTTGAATGGTGAAAGGGGCTCTGCCCACGGTCACTTAGATCTTATGTAATAGAGTGTAAAAGTATGATGTCAAAACTACATGTGTGTAAACTGGTTCATGTAAGGTGTTATGCCAACTATTCTACTCATGAGCTCATTCAACAATGAATCCGCACACCCCCAACAATAGGCAAGGTGGTATAAGGTGGTCTCTAATAGGATCTTCTTCTATTTCTGTCTTTATTTGTAGTTTAAATACCCAAAAAAAGGTACCTAAAACCGTTTTCTTTTTTTCCTATAAAGTACCTACAACAACTAGCCTACCCATATCTTATTTTGTGGTTGTTGTAAGATATTGGATAAACCTTGTCTTGAAGTGGACTCTTTTCTTTTAAATAACTTAAATAAATTATAATTGTATGAACCCAAAAACCATATATTAGCCAACCCTAACTTTTTGACTACCTTTCTTCTTTTTTTCTATTTTAACTTTTCATCTTACAATTGACACTCCCACCCCCCATTTCTCAAGGCCTTGCTCCTTAATCCTTACCAGTAACCAGAATGCCCCTCCTGACATGGGTGTGCTCCTTTACATTATGGTGGTAAGACTCCTCTCTCTCTCTCTCTCTCTCTCTCAAGTTTAGACATCTTACATGAGCTCTATGTTTCAAAAATTCCTTCAAAACACATGTCTAATCCAACAACATTGACCATCTGTAGAAACACTATGCAAAAATATGATCCATTGGGATACCCTTCTCATCATATTGGGTAGATTGTTGTCTTTGCAAGTTCTATTTACTTCTATAACTCTCTTCTTCTTCTTCTTCTTTGGTAAAGGCCTGCAAATCTACTTCCAAGTGAACCTTGTGCAACCTACTCATAAACACGGTAGATTTGTCCCTTGTCTTTTTTTTTTTGGTTGGTGAGTCGAGTCCATGCCCAAGTCAAGCTTACTTTTACGAGCCTAAGCCAAGCCTGAGCTTTGCCTTCATGTGATGAGCCCAATTTGTGTTAGGCAAAGCTCGACTTTGCTAGGCTCATTGCCAACCTTAATTTTATGGATGTAACTCTTGTAATGTCTTAGGCTTGGTGCATATTCCTTTTTTTCTTTCTTTCACAATGATGCAAATTTTTGCTTGGGGAATATTAGTTTTTTTTTTTTTTTTTTTTTGGAGGGGGGTTATTAAAACTACTTCAAACAAAGACAAAAACAAAAGAAAAACCCACCACAAACCACCTTATACCACACTGCCTATTATTAGGGGTGCGAAGTCGTTACTGAGCAAGCTCATGAGCGGAACAATTGGCAAAAAGCCTTAAATGAACCAGTTTACACACTTATAATTTTGACATCATACTTTTACACTCTACTACATAAGATCTGAGTAACCTTGGGCAGAGCTCCCTTTTACCATTCAAGATGTTCACCGCAATTAGGGAATCAAATTCCACTATTACATTTGGATATTTAGTTTTTTTTTGTCAGAAAAAGACCCCACCATATAGCCTAGATTTCTACATAAATGACCAATTAACCATCTTCAATGAAAGTTACTGTTCGCTTGTGGATACCAAGATGGTAAGCCAAGGTTACCACTACTTGATCACTGGGGAAGGCTGCATCCAAGTTAATTTTTGTCTACCCCTAGTTTGGTAGCTATCAATCAGCTGCACCTTCATAGTTCGATGGAGGGATTAAAAGCTAACTGGGAGGCTTGAAGAGACCTTCCAAGTCCTTGGACATCTTGGAAAAACCATCAATAATATCCTACATATTAAAAGATATATTATTAAACACCACTTTATTTTTATGGCACCAGATAACCCAATAGGTGAGAGAAAGCTTCTTTTGCCTCTTGCTTGGATGGCTACTTGTGAAACATCAAGTTTTTAAACCATTCAAAGGGGGTACTTTGCTTTTTCTTCCAAATGTTATTCGAGGATTGAAGTTGGTCCCAAACTTTCTTAAGGAGAGGATAGGAGAAAAGGCAATGAAGAGTGGTCTCAATGCCAACATTACAAAGAGAGCATTATGAGCTAATAGATGATATGCGACTGTGAAGATTTGTTCTAACTAGAAGAGCCTCATTACAAGCTTTCCACATGAAACTTTTAATTTTGTTAGGCATGGGGCTATGCCAAATACTTTTCTAGATATTCAAAATTTAGGATTGGATTGATGAGGAAGATGGAGCCACTATTGACGTGTATCCCGATTTAATTGAGAATAAACATTTTCTATCCTACTTCTAGATTCTTTCATATGATTTTGAGTTTGGAGATAGAGAGATACTAAGAATGGCTTCAATGTCAACTTAGGAGATGAAAGGTCTAATGGGATCAAAATTCCACCTATAAGAAGGTTTCTTTATGAGTTGAGCCACCCTTGAAATATGACAATCAGAGAAGGATGTTCAGCCGACAATCTCCTAGAGTCCATCTTTGGGATCCAAGAACTTCATGACCTTTAATATGATTTTCCACTCCCAAGATCCATATTTCCTAATATTGTAATGAAGGAAGTGAGAATGAAGAAAATAGATTGACTTTAGAGTGTAAATATAAATGTTGTAAATTCCATGAGTAGGAAAATACATGGTTGATACACTAGGCTATGACTTGTTGTAATTAGAGTCTAGGAGGTTCTTATGTCCAATATGTGAAGATCACACTCTTAAAGACCAAGAAGACTTCTAAGGAAGCAAGTTGGGATCATGTGAGGACTAAAGCATCATGTTTGCATATTTTACATCCTTCCACATCTGCAAAGGTAAGTGAAGATAAGAAACACTTTAAGAGACCCTCAAGGCCCCCAACATCACCTTCTCATGGTAGAAGATGGCCTTAGAGCATCTCTACAAAATCCTGGAAAAGTGGAGCGCTTCAAGGAATTTAGAGCGCTCCAAAGGTGTTGGTAGAGCTCCAAATTAAACTGGCAAAAATCTATCCAGCTTGGAGCGCTCCAAACTTGAAATAGAACACTCCAATAATTCTATGGATTCTTTGTTTGAGAGAATTTGCTCCCAGTGGAGCATTCCAAAAATGTTGGATTGCTCTGAAACAATTCAAATTTAAATTCAATGTTCTGGATTAATTATCCATTTTGGATGATTCTCATCAAATGGTTGTGGTTAGTCATAACTAGTATAAAAGAGCATTTTTTTTCTCTTCCAAACCTAAGGGTTTAAGGGAATTTGCAAATGGGAAATAAAAAAAAAAAGATTTTGGGCAAGGAAAAGAGTTATACAAGCTCCACTCTCTATACACCTTCACCAAGCTTATTACGAAGAAGAAAAGAGATGTTTCTATCTCTTAAGGCCACAAAGGAGGTTTCCTTTGCAAGAGAAGAGAGGATGAAGGTTGAGGACGATGCATCTTCGCTTTCTAGCATTCTAACTCTCAACCTTAGGGCTGAGGTAAATCTTTACTTCACACTTTAGAGTTTGATTACATAGTAATTTATTTTGTGGTTATATTGCATATTTAGACCACTACTACATGTGAATCCTTGGAGATTTCATCTACATGAGATATTGCCCCATTTAAGCTTCACTTATATTTGCTTACATAAAGGCTTACAATTGTGTGACTACTTGTTTACCTGCTTTCTCTAAAGGCACTCACACATTTCCTTTTGTGGAAGTAGAAACTATACCATTAGTATATTTGGCCAGTAAAGAGCCACTCTCTACATCAAGACTTAGTTTCCCTTGGTGATTACTTTTATATATTTGGCTATTGAGAGCTCCACCATACTATGGGACATCGTTCTCTTTGATTGTATCAAGCATACCATATCCAATTATTGATAACCATCTTAGTATTTAGACCCTTCATTTGTCAACGGTCGAAGATGTCATGTAACAACTTGTAAGTCCTTGGCTCGGAAACAACCAAGGTCATGTTTGTCGGAAACACCAAGCACGAAACCCTTGTCAACGGTCGAAGATGCCGTTTGACGTATTGTAAGACCTTGGCTCGAAGACAACCAAGGCCGTACTTGCTAGAAACACCAAGCACATTAAATTAGGTTTACTCACCCCTTTGTAATCATTGTAATTGATTGATAAATTGAGTAGTTGAAAGTGGACATAGGCCCCGGTGTGGCTGAACCACTATAGATTCTTGTGTTGTGATGTATAATCTTTGTGTAATTGTCACTTGCATTTTCATACTTGCAATCATTAGCAATTAAGCATCAAACATCTTAATTAAGTTGAACTAAAATTAAACAACTCTAATCAACTTAATTAAAATTGAAAAAGGGGTAAAAGAATTAAAATTTTAATTAAATCCTATTCACCCTCTCTAGGATTATGCATT
>JAOXJP010228715.1:0-11076 GCA_025762735.1 Platanus orientalis | reverse complement strand
ATATATATATATATATATATATATATATATATATATATATATATATATATATATATATATATATTTAATTGCCTTGGATATAGGTAGTTCCGTATTCAGTTCATTTATGATTGCATATTTACTAAATGAATGGATATTTAATTGGAACACATATATATGAATTGATATTCCTTTTAGACGTACTGAATAAGGATTGGATAGGAATATTTATCTAGATAATGCGCACCCCTAATCATAGAAACATTTGCCTTTAGTCAACAGGAGGACTCACATATTCTAAACCACCCAATAATATGGTGCTTAGTCACTTAAAAACAGCGAATGCATATAAGGGTAGCATGTTAGACTAGGAAAAACAAGAAAGACGGTTACTAAAGGCAAACGATGTAATTGATGGTAGCTCAATTACACCGTTGCTGCTACCAGGATGATCACTTATTTATATATAATTTTATGTGTTACATATTTTATACCTAATGACTGGTTTTAAATAAGCAGTCATATTATTATATATTGTAGGTTTTGTTACATTATAATAAAGTATATAAATACTTTTAACATTAACCCTAACCCATTGTCAAACTTAACCAATATGAATATATTCTACTAATTTAATGAATTTTTGTTATTGGATATTAAAGAGTTTTAAGGAAATAGGATTTTCATTGATAATTTTACCTGTTTACACGCCTCTAATAAGAGGTTTAAATAGATAACGGAAAAGATGAAAAAGAAACTAAATAAACACCAATCTTATCAAATCAAATCCTAATCCAATCTAATAAGGTTTAATCAAATTATAATCGTAATTTATTTTCTAACAAATCCTTTATCATATCATTATTTTTCTAATAAATATCCGTATTCGTATCTAACATTCAACTAATGTAATAGTTATGAATATAAAACCATATGTATCCAATTCAATTAAATATTCATTCTTTTGTTAAATATCCCGATTATAATTAAATGATCCAAATATTGATATGCAATATCCGGTTCATATTCAGTTTATTCACAGCCCTGCCCAAAACGCCTTTTGTTGCTTTTTATTGCGCATGGATGCGCTTGACGTAATACTTATATGATGTTCGTTCAACCCACAAGCCCTATTTTTTAAATAGGCGAACAAAAAGTTTTTAGGATTGACGTGGTAGATCTGTGGTTTCCAATGCCAAGTCAACTAACTAAGTATAAAAAGACTTCGTAGATCTGTGGTTTCCAATGCCAACTCAACTGTCAAATCTAAAAAATATCTCGGCAAGTCGGTAGACCCTTTGTTGCCGGAATCAAATCATATAACAAGGTTAAGGTCCTCATTGACATTGACTTGGTAGATCCTTGGTTGCCAAGTCTATCAACTAGGTTAAAATTTGTAAGTGCATGTTACTCAAAATTAAGGCCATGTGAAGGAAGATCGTTTAATGTAAGAACCTGAGGGTGGCGGTGGGAACACTGGGGAGGAGTCTGATTTAGATTATAAAATATGACAGATAACACTTAGTCGAACCGGCAGAATTTATAGACGTCATAGATCCTTTAGGATTGGACGTCATAGATCCTTAATTGCCAAGTCAACTAACAAGTTAAAAATGACTTGGTAGATCCTTGTTTACCGGTGCCAAGTCAGTTAATAACAATAAAAAATGACTTGGTAGATGATGCTAAAAAATGGCTTTCTAGATCCTTGGCTGTCTAATGGAATACTCCTCACCATAAATATAAATAAAAAATAAATATATATCCTTGGCTGTCAAATCAATTAACATGGATTTAAAATGAATGGATAGATCCTGTTTGCCGGTGCCAAGTCATTTAACAATGCTTAAAAATGGATTGATGTATCCTTGGTTTCCAACTCAATTAAGAATGATAGAAAGGTTGATTAGGATTGACTTGATAAATCCGGTTGCCAAGTCTTTCTTGATCCTTTGTTAAAAGTGCATGTTATTCAAAATTTAAGAAGGAAGAGATTTGGTTAAAACTTGGCTCAGTCTATCCGACTAATAATGTAAACTACTTGAAAATATTAATTTTAAACCACGTGTTAATTTTAAATGTTTTCATCATATCATAAATTTAAAAATTAATTTATTGCCTTGCAAGTGGACCTCACGAATCTTTCAGTAAAATAGGCTAGCTTCCTGGTCGTGGGCACTCGTCTCCATTTGTTTGCCGATATAAACCTATCTTTGGTGCTCTATTCCTCCCATTCCAAAGCAGCAACCGAGCAAGTCTTGGAGTGATAAGAGTGTACCAGTGAGTGAGTGTACGCGTAATTGTGAGTTGTAAATTCCATGGGTTTTTTCAATGATCATACTCCGATCGATCAGAATAAAATCATCATCGAAAAGATCCAGTCGACCCATGATTCCAAGAATTTAGGCTTCAACTTCGATCCCATGATCGATGTGATCAAGAGAATTTTCTATCATGTGGAATTGACTAACGATGAGGTATGTTGTCTTCCTTTGTTTCACTTTCTTTCTGCTCCTTCTCATTCTTTGCTTCGATGAGTGAACACTTCCACAGACAAAGGAAGAGAAAATCTTAATCAATATGCAAGACAGATGTAACATTGCGTTTTATGCAGGAATCACGTCCGACTGGGAGCGCAACCTTTGGATTTAAAGATGAGAATAACATCCTTCGGGTCATTATCCACCGCCTTTCTTGGAAGGTATGAGACACACATGAGTCATCTGCTAGCTAGAATCATGATTACGCTGCTATTCTGGTTCTTTAAGTGATTAAACGGTCGTGCTTGTTGGTTTAACTATATACGCCCTTTATCAATGAGCAGATCATTTGTAAAAGTGCATGCGGTAAGGATGAGCAAGAAGCCGTAACTGAGTTGCTTCAGTTAGTAAGTTCTTACACCTGGGAGGCGAAAATGGTACTTATTGTGGGTGCATTTGCCATGACCTATGGTCAGTTCTGGACAAATGCAAATTTCAACTCTGAGAACCATCTTGCCCAGCCAATGTGCTTGTTAGTGAAGCCTCCTTGCTTGCTCCAAGAAACCCAATTCCGAAAACTGCATTTCGAGTCTCTCCAGAAGCAGGCAAAAAAAATGTTGGCTGTTGCCGTTCTCATGGTGAACATTAAAGAATTAAGCAAGGACAACAAAATTCAGATCGATGGTTCGAGCACAGCTACAACCCTTCAGCTTGGTGTTTACTGGATGATCACAAGTGTATACAGATGCCTCTCTTACAACATGAATTTGGTAAAGATGGATAACGAGTAAGTCCAGCTTTATGTTTCGGATCTTATTTAACCTCAGACACACGCGCACACACACACACTCACTTGGGTAAGCTTGAAAATAAAGTTTCCAAGCTTTGATTATCTTGGAACTAACTACACTGAGTTTCTAATCTTCCAACTCCATCAATTGTAGCCATTCACTCTTTTCCTTGCCAGAATGAGCTTTTGATTACAAGTCAGTTTTGCCCTCATTTGATTAGCAAAAAATTATTTCGCTGTAGGTGCTCATCTTGGGCTGTCAAGATCGAAGAAATCAATTATTATACCAACAAATTGACTGGTCTTCATGAGAAACTGGGTAAATCATATCAAGAGAAAATTTTGGCATCTTTATTAAATTAAAATAATTCTTTACTGTTTATAATACACCAGTTCATTTAGGATCATAATGGATCCGACTCCGTGCTAGTTTGTCTGCCTTAAATAAGTAGGCCCTGTATGGTCTGTATATGTGCCTATGTACTCACATTTTGACTCTCTATCTCTCTATCTGACGTCATATTGGACATATATTTTGACAAAAACAGTTTTGGAGCTTTTGCAGAGTATACTCTCCTCGAAGAACGAATCAATGCGCCGCATAATAGTGTGGTAGAATTAATTTCTGTGTTCTACGAAATAGGTGTTTCTCCACAGGTTTGATCGCAGACAAGAGTTCCTTACTTTCCATCATTCAACTTCACATTAGATGTTTAGAATACTAAATGGATGTAACTTCCTCTAGAAAGTACTAATACTCAGCTGGTTTGGGTTACAGGTCAATTTGGATATGTTTAATGGAAAGACAGTTGCCTTCTTCATCTCATATTGGGATGTCAAAATGGAAAACTATAAATTTCTGGACGACATTTACAAAAAAAATAACAGAAAGGTTGAAATTGTATGGATCCCAATTGTAGAAGATTGGAATACCTACAATCAAAAATCATTTGAGTTGCTACGTAATTCAATGCCTTGGCCAACGTTGAACAATCCTAAATCCATTGTCCCGGCATTCCTGCGATATATCCAGCAACAATGGCACTTCCAGAGGAAGCCTATACTGATATTTGTAGATGAGAAATTCCAGTTCATTAATACTGACGTACTTCCTTCCGTGGAGTTTCATATCGACTTCACAATTCAACCGGTGCCGTGGCAGGATTACCAAAAGCCCATATGGCAATTGTTAAATGTGAACAAACAAGAATTGGTAGGACTCTCTCGCACAACTTGTTCTCTTTTTATATTCCCACCATCTAACTCCACACTCACAACGTCATATAATCTTGACATTTCATAGGTTGAAGGGGACCTCGTATGCTTCTATGGAGGTTACGATTCTGAGTGGATAAAAAAATTTGAAGAACGAATTTCCGTTATAAAAGGTCGTCTCAGGAAAGAGGATAAGATGCAGATGATTTACATTGGGACAAAAAGGGCAGAAGAAAAATTGGGTATGCTCATAGAAGATTGCAAGTCGATTAAAGGGACAACTGTTTTCTGGGGGCTCGATAAGATCAATACTTTTTGGAGACGTCTGTCATACCTGTACACCCAGAGGTTGATGAATTGTACGATGGGATTCCTGGAGGATGAAATCATGAAGGAGTTGACGACCATATCAACTTATGACTACAGTTACGATGGGTGGGTCATTATGTTCGGAGGATCCTCGGCAGATATGGTCATAGCCAGTGCCCATCAGTTGACCCAAAGCTTGACCAACATTGCAACATGGGGATCGGGTATCATGGCACCGGCGGTTCTTTTACAAAAGCTGAAAATTGAAATAGTTAAAAGCCACACCAAGCATCACTGCACTAGCTTTACAATCCCCGCACAAGCCATCAACACAGACGCTGAAGTTCGCTGTTTCATATGTAATCGACGCATGGAGAAAAGCTTCGTCTTCAAATGTTGCACCGATTGATATGGCATCTACATGCCTACTACGTCTAGTAGGATCGTTCGTGTAATCCGGATCCCGTCTTGTATTGTGTGGTAACCTCCTTGATAAAAGGGTTACCTTTTGTGTGTCTTCACGTCTTGACCTGATATGTCTCTCTCTCTGTTGTTGTGTCTCCGGTATGCTCCGTGATAAAGAGGTTATTACTTTGTTCTACGTGTTTTATTTTTAATATGTGTGTTGATGTAATCCTCGTATCTGCATTATTGAATAAAAAATTCCCAAAATGGAATCCCACTGCCTTCATCTAAATTGCTCCTTATTATTTTCCTTTTTTTCTTTTTTTGTCCAATCTCCTTAATATTTTCACTCTCGTTGCCTTTGCGTTTATTTAATTACAGTCTTGGCAGTATACTGTCGTGTTTGTTAATTATTTACTTCTTAAGAATGAAATACGCTACAATGAATAACTTCGAAAGAAATCTCTCGAGCTTCGAGCCTTTTTTTTTTATCTAAGTTGCTCTATCACTTTTAAAATAAGAATCGCACAACTTGCAGAAGTCTTACTGCAAACGTCGTTTAGCTATCTCATTAATAGATTATACAGCTTTAAGATTAAGAGAATAGAATCCTGACAATGATTAGAATCATGACAATAATTAACAAACATAACCATATTTGGAGACAAACAAAAAATATATACCATTCGTTTATGTTGAGTCAATTCTTGTCCATAATTTAATGAGCTAATCCCAAATCAATTTGACTCGGCTAGATTTGCCCACTTGTGATGAAGTCGATCCTACGTGATTTTTTGAGATAAGTCTGAGCTAACCGTCCCAAATGGTTTTGCTGGGAGTATATTTTCTGTGACTTGCATTGATGTGACCAAAAGCTGACATGTGTTCTGCACATGCTTTTTTTTTTTGGAGGGGAGAGCGGGGTCAGCAGTGGCTGAATTTATTCATCTTAAGATTCTCATTACAAGAATGGAGGAGATCCTTTAAAGTATATTTAATCCATTCCGTCGTTGAGAAATGTGCTCCCTAACTGCTAGAGGCACTAATTCATGAGTTGCTTTCTTGCAGCTTTCGAGATACGTGTGATTGTGATATTATAGGGACTAGGTAGGATAGATCGGAATTCTTCAACAATATGTGGAGATCTAACTAGATCATTTAGGTTCCTTTTTTTCGTTTGGATTTAGGCTTAATCTAATGGTGTCACACCCTAAAATCCTAAACCATTTGAACCTAGTTCTCTAGAGTGGACATCACAACAAGTGTCAATCATTTGTTAAGCGCAATTCATTTAATCTCTCTTCTATTCACTCTTTCATATTCTTGTAATATTTATTAATCTCAACTCAACTCAGTACAAATGCAACGGAATAACAACCATATCTCTATTAATAATTTTTTTCTCTTCACATTCTGATTTTAAACTTGAATAAATCTATTCCATTCAATATAACACTTGAAATTCATGACTAAATTTATGTCCACTACTAACAATCCGTCACTAATAATCACTTTAAACATTACAATCCATAAATCTCTTTTTAAACGAAAAAAATAAAATAATTAAATCTTAAGAAATAATTAATGTAAATCAAACCCAAACAAAATCTATACACTAATCAGCCCAATCCAATCAAAATATTCATTATATGCTTCTCACTATTCTGTTTAATTTCCTTACTCATCATCCGAAAAATTGCTTTCAAATTTGGGTAATCTTGACAAACTTAAAAAGTAAACTACCAAACTATACAATGGAAAAGATGAGTCAAGTCAAGTACAATTAAATAATTTTTTCAAAAAAAAAAAAATTATAGAACAAACAAAGAAACTAAGCTTTTATTTTTTTGTCTAAAACAAGTATAATCAATAAAATGCTTTCCAGATACATGTCTTGTCATATTTCCATCAAAACTTCATGGTTAGTTGAAAATTTAACAATTTTATATCAATACACTGATCATTACAATAGAAAACTTGAAATTAGTATGATAACAATTTCAAAACTACACTAAATACCTTTACTATTAACAAATTTTCACTTTTATTTTAAAGGCTATTCATTTTCTCGTTCATTGCACTTCACTTTCAATAGTAAGACCATTCATTTTCACTTGTTATTATTCTATTAATCCCCAATGGAATGATCACTTTTTTGTCATTTATATAGCACCAAATGCGGGCTTCTGTTGAAAGTCTTTAACTTTTTACTGTCATTTGTACAACCCGAATGCAGGTAATCACTTGTTTCACCCATAGTGATTCAAAGGGATCAAAACACTACACTTTATACCTATTTAGATCTGGTATAAGGTCCCATCAATATTCCCCCTTAATAGTCAGAGTGGCCTCTTTACTCATTCAAAGCTTATTTAGATTAAAAAAAAAGTTTTTCTTTTCTCTTCTTTAAATAAAACAATTCTTATAATCTCTTTACCTTAAATCATTAAGAAGAAATTCTAATATCTTTTAACTTATGAAATTAGCCATACTAATACATCAACTAAATTCAAAACAATAGAAAGCATGATACTTGACCCTTCCTAAGGCACAATCTATAGAATTCACTTTTCAAATATAAAAACGCTATTTTTAATAATAAAAATAAGTAATAGTCTTTATAAAATCTTATTCTCTAAGAAATTAACTCATTCATCAATCTATTCATCACACTTTAGGAAAACCTCTTATAAAATCTACACAATAATTAAAATTATCTCCTCATGATTTAATAAATAAACTAGAGCAGAATTTAACAAAAATCATTTTCTTTACATTCAAAATAATTTAAAACATATAGCTCTCACTAAAGCTTAAAGGAAAACATCTCTAGCTTGTTCCCCTTCTTCTTGCAAAATCTTTAATTTCTCTTCAAAACCCTAGCTTTTCTCTTCAATGTCTTTCAAAACTTGTAAACTCTTTTAATTTTTTTGGTTTTTCATTTAAACTTTGGGTTTTTATATGTTTAGGAGGTGACCCTAGTCCTTATTTTCATGTTTAAGAAGGTCTCTTACCAAAAAAAAAAAAAAAAAACCACATTAAATAATGAAAAATCATAGAAATTCACAAATATCACAGTTTGTTTCTCAGCATAGACACCATGTAGAAAAACAACCATAACATTCTTTAGAATAATCCAAATTATGTACCATTTTTTGCATGAAAAACTAGACTAATATATATTTCCATTAATGTATGGCTTGAAATATATCTCACTTGGGGTTTATATAGGTTGCACTTGAAAGTTACCCCAAATGCGTTGACTCAAACAATGGATAGGAAAATTGTCGTAACTTCGTCTAGGAAACTCTAAATAGTACACTATTTGATAAATTGAAAAGTAGAATCATAGATCTTTCCAATAATGTATAGCTTGAAGGCTTATTCTCACAGTGTTAATACAACTTGACTTCTAGAATTTACCCTAATTTGAGATCTAAGACAACTTCAATACCTTACTATGTTATTAACATGTTTGGCCATAACATAAACTATATCATGAAACAATACGATATTATACATTTTTAGTCATCATTTTCCATTTCTAATATGAATTATACTTTATTTTTCTAAAAATAAATGTTTTATTTAAAATCATCGAAATTAATGCTATGTAAAAATTCAAGGTATTACTCTCCCTAGACCCCGTGTTAGCAGGAGCCTCGTGCATTGGGTCACCCTTTTTTACTCTCCCTTCTTTAAAATAAAATTTTGTCTTCGGAATTGAATGTACCTTGGTTCAGGAATAGATGGGGATGCTTCAATTCTATTTTATTTCGTCCTCTCCTTCCTATGTCGCTTCCTCTTCTAAATAGTTCCTCCATAGCACCTTCATATAGGGAATCACCTCTGCTTGCAATACTTACTCTCTTCTGTCTAAATTTTGTACTACATATTCTTCATAGGATAGATCTTATCTAACTTGCAAAGGTTCATACTCTAGTACATGTAATGGATCATGCATATACATTTTTAGCGTAGATACATGAACCGTGTTATGCACATGTGATAGTTTTGGAGGTAAGGCTAACTCATATGCAACCATTCCCACACGTTTCAAAATCTCAAACTAATATACCTCATACTCAACTTCTCTTTCTTGCCAAACCTCATCACCCCTTTAGATGGTGATACTTTTAAAAATACATGTTCCCCGACTAGAAAATTCTTAATCCTTCATTCTCTTGTCTACACAACTTTATTGATGACTCTGTGCAGATAACAATCTTTCTTGAATAATTTGAATCTTCTCAGTAGTGAATTGCAATAAATCTGGCCTAGGTAACCTTCTCTCACCCACTTCACTCTAACAAATTGGTGACATGCAGTTTCTCCCATACAAAACCTCATATGGTGCCATTTGAATACTAGCTTAGAAATGCACTAAATTTGGCCTAGGTAACCTTCTCTCAGCCACTTCACTCTAACAAATTGGTAACATATAGTTTCTCCCATACAAAGCCTCATATAGTCCCATTTGAATACTAGCTTAGAAATTGTTGTAGTAAAATTCTACAAGCAGAAAATGAACATCCCGACTAATCTTTAGATCAATAACACATTCTCTCAACATTTCTTCAAGAATCTAAATAGTCATTTTTGACTGTCCATCTATTTGTGGGTGAAAAGCTGTGCAAAAATTTAACTTAGTTCCTAATGCTTACTGTAGACTCACTACAACAAAATATGCTTTTTATGCCGTTAAAACCATTTGATGGGGTTTTTAAAATGTCGTATTAAATGCCATAAAGTGAGATGTCATAAAAAGTTTTTACTTTTTATGGCATTTTTTAAATGTCATAAAAGGTCACCTTTTAAGACGTTTTTTAGACACCGTAAAAAAGCCACTCTTTACGATGTTTTTAAAGTGCTATAAAAAGTTACTTTTTACGATGTTTTAAAAACACTGTAAAAAGGTTTTTTTTTTAATATCTTTTTCCCAAATTTCTCTTCTTTCCCATCCTCTAAAGAACTTAATAAATTATAAACAATAAAAAGATAAGCCAAGTTGTGCATTTTAGTGAAAAAACTCCATTTATACAAAAGTAAAAGGATCATAGATATTACAATTATAAATACATTTAATTTGTCACTCAATATTCCCATGAATAATGAATCAGACTAAACACATCTTAAACAAGAAAAAAAAAAAAGGCATTGGCTGAACTTGGAACAGATCCCTAAGTCCTAACTGTGTTAAAACTATGTCATCGTCTCCATCATAAAAAAAAAAAATTATTCTGGTGTAAGTCGAAGAACAGTTCGGCTCTCTTCCTATTACTCATGTCTCCTTTCACAGCCCCAAGTTTGAATCTGACCTTGTTGTCCAATTTCAACAAGTCCAACTCAAGATTATCCATTAGTACTTTTTACAGGGAATCATAAAGGTTGGTTTCAGCTACATTGTCTCACAAAGAAGTATGAAACTAAGCTTGGAAACCAATTTACTACCTTTATTTTCTCATAAAATTCAAGACTTATATAAAAGATATGCCAGCCCCTTAGATATTCCAAAGATGATGTTACAACCTCTGCTACCAGCTTAGAATTTAGGTCATGTTCTTCTCTTTGTAAGAACTGATGTCCCCTAGACTCTACCACAAGTGCATGGGTCGTGACAAATAGAACAGGGCAAAAAGAGCATCGTTTCCACAAGAAAGAGATTCAAGTACCAATTTATAAAATTTCCTATATTATTTAGACTATTCCAAATTGATGTGATTGACTGCAAATTTTAACCTGAAAAATCAAATATGAAAGGTTCCTAAGGCTTGAATTTCATCAATTAAATTCCTTCAATGAGTTTAAATCTGGTTGCTTGCATTAATGTTTTGCTAATTACAATGACCAAATTCCCTTTTTATGTGATATCCTCTTTCAAGGTATAACACCTATACC
>JAOXJP010228714.1:0-11076 GCA_025762735.1 Platanus orientalis | reverse complement strand
AGATTGAAGAAACCCTAGGAATCTCTCACTAGGGAAAACCTAATCCAAGTTTTGGTACATTTTAGTTAGTTTTATTTGGTACATTTTTAGGAAGTCTTAGCAATAGGTTTATTTAGTTTCTATTTTGAGTAAATATTATGGTTTATAAGAGTTAAGTAGGAGAATAAAATCTTTTTTAATTTTGGAAAGACAAGGATTTAGAAGTTTGGCATAGAAATCAGTTTTTATTTTCTTACAGTTAAACTAAACTATTAAGCATTGTAGTCTATTCAAGGAGCCAAGCTCCCAACGTTTTTAGTGAAGAATGCAACAGAAGATTAGTTTTCTTTTTGAAGAAACTTGTCTTCTCCTTGCTCCCATGTTGGGGTGTGGGAAATTTATACCTTGAGGCTATTCTGTTGCTTTTCTCTACTTCTTGCTTTCTTCTTTATGTGTTTGATCTTCAATCAAGTGCTAGTTCTGGGATTATTATCAACTATTGATTGATCAAGTTTCAGCCATCAACAAGCCTAGCAAATACGTATCCTTGCAGTTCTTCAAATCTGAATGTCGTGGTTTTGTTTACTGAAGTTCTTAGTTTTATTCTACTTTGCTAGATTTCTAAATCCAGAACCTGAGTCTTCTCAGTTTGGAGGACTTAAACTGGTCAGGTTGATCTACAATTTTGTGGGTATTTAGTGCATCCTTAGCACCACATGTCTACAAATTTTGGCCTTAATCAGACAAGTCTGAGAGGGTTTTATATCAGTCAATTGGACTGACTTACAGCAACTTACAGTGTGAATCTGAGTTTTGATTGTGTGATCTTCATCATAGACCTGATTGGGGCTACTTCTAGCCTTGTTTGGGTCCATTACCTGCATGAATCACAGCCTCCCAAGTTGTCCTACATCACGATTGATGTAGTGCAAAGGAAGGGATACCAAAATTGGGTGCATGGGATTACCAAGTGTTCTAATAAAGTAACGGAAGCAAAAATGCAAATAAAGGAACCCCAAGTCTGAATTTAAAATAAACCAAATAATCACAATTGATTGGAATTGAAGAGTAAAATAAAGGAACGAGAGTTAAAAGAGATTAGGGAAGAAAAGATAGAGAAAACACCTAGAAGGGAAATTCTGGGGCAGAACCCCAAAATTACCGAAATACCCCTACTAACACGTCATAATTTTATGTAATTTAATAGGGAGTTCGATAACCCTTAGAGGGTTCCCCACACAAAATTTCACATCATTCTGAGTTCTTTAGGTATATAAAATGTAATGCCTCAAAACCAAGGTTCAAAATATCAGGGTCAGTGGAAATGTCGGTTGGGCCAACATAAGACATATATCGGAAATGTTGGAATGAAATATTGTAAAAATCGTGGAAGCTTAGGAACATATTCTAATCTAAGTACATAAGCGTAGGGGAGCAAATATATTAATTAGGAATGATAGCTTATTTTAATATTTTTGTATTATGATATTCTTAACAAATACACATGCATTTATTTGGATATTGGTACATAATGGTTGACAAACATATTATAATCTAACTAGAAAAACATAAGGGAATAAGTATACATTTTTCTTCTTTCTTCTCTTCCCCTTCTTCCTCTCCCTCCTTTTATTTTCTTTGAAACTTATCATTTTTCACATGGTTTTTAGCATAACAATACATTGTTGACATTCGGCGCTAATACACTGCGAAAGAGAATATTTGCTCAAAATTGTTGACATTGTACATCATTTCGACTAAAAATTGAAGTTTTATATTGTAGTCAATGTTTCGTGTTGGTATAGGTAAATGTTGTGTCGATCTTGGTAAACATGGACATATGTAGGGTGACATTTCAGACATTTCGAGACATTTGATACCATGCCCAAAACCTGGACCTCTCTAGGGTCTAGGATCTCGAGGTGTTAAGCTTCAAACACACAACATCTACGGAAGCAATGTAAACATTTGGCAATGTAGCTATGTAATTGAGCCTACTGGGAAGAATTCCCGAGTCCATACAACTTGATAATCAACAATAAAAATATTCATGCGCATATAATATACAAAATGATTTCATTTATATATGAAAACCTATAGTTTGGTACAAAATATTCTTTATCCCACATGCGGGATATACAGAGCCAAAACAACTATACAAAGTTTAACTCTAGTCTAGCAATGACTAGACTACTAAAATACCAACTACCTGCAGTCCTGGCTATAAATTTGAGCTCTCAGGTCGTAGGATCTCGCTCTATGGGGTGAGAGAATAGCTCACAATCTACGGGGAGGAAATGGTGGGGTGAGCTTTGGGAAAAGCCCAGCAAGTAAATCCAATCTTCTACAAATTTATAGTAAAATAAAAATAATGAAATAATATTCAAATAATCTTATGAAAATACATTCGGTAAAACTTAAATATATTGATGCTTACAAATAAGATGCAATAGATGCATTGTGCAAAGTAATTGGTCATTACTTGTGTTGGTCTCGCAACTACGGATGTTGATACGGGATAAACGGGAGACAATTCTAACCCTTGATTGCTTGCACCAAATAGCTAAATCACCAGACCTAACCTTGAGCATTAAGCACAAGGTGGCTTTTCGCCATACTTTAACCCACAATTCAAATTGGACAACCCGAACTGATGCCACAACAACAAATAAAGCCACATGTAGCAAAGAAAACAAATAATATCATCTAAATAAATCATACAAATCATATTAACATAAAAACTAGGTATTATGCTACATGCATATAATGCAATTGCACTCACAGGGTGCATCAATATTGGTTGAAGACCATCTCAATACGTAGGACGGGGCAGACAGGGGACAGTCCTAACCCTTGGCCGCTTGCACCAAGTGGTTGAATCATCAAATCTAACATTGGCCATTAAGTACAAGGTAGTTTCTCACCAAGCCCTAACCCACATCCTGCTTTTCTTTTTAAGCTCTTTTAAGATAGTGCCCATTTTTATCTTTTATGCTCTTTTTAAGGAAGCACATCATTTTTCTTGTTAAGCTCTTTAAAACAGCGTTCATTTATCAACATACACTATCAAATTGCATACATACATCTATGTCATGTGATGCTATGCATTACAAATGTTTTAACTACTATCAAACAATACGATGCAAATTTGAATATTTCTTTCAATTAATAGTATGTAAACATCTTGAAATCATGTCAACCAATATAAGTCATTCAAAATAATATAATGAATTACTAAGATAGAACCATATAATTAAAAAAATAAATACATGTTATGCAATAGATGATAAATGACAAGTATTACAATCAACTACCAAACCATACAGCAAATTTTATGTGTAAGGACCCAACCCCTCTAGCTACGACATCTGGCGAAGATACCTATTCTACCACCCCAGATTGTTTCTCTGACTGACCCATTGGCTTCTCCCTACGGGTTGGCCCCTTTGGCCTCTCCCTATGAGCTGACCCCTTGGCCTCTCCCGAAAACATGTCGCTATCTTTGGAGTTGTAACTAACGTGACATTTTCTATTCGAGCCTAGAAATCCCTAAAAGCCCTATTTTTATACCTAACTTGGCATACCCTCTTTTACATCCTTAAACCCTCATTATTCATTCACAACACAAGAAACATCATACGATAAAGTTTAAGCCATTTAAAAAAATATATACTAATTTTATTTTATAATTTAAGCAAGCATTAACAAATTCTATGCATTCATTCATATTCCATGTCAAACAAACCCTATCAAATGCAAAGATACATACAAATAATTGAATCTATTCATATAGGTATGGAAATATGTTAAAAAATACAATAAAATGCATCATCCTTACTATTAACTAAGATAAAAACAAATTAAACCTCCTAAGGTAGAAATATTATCTACAAATTGAAAACCCTAACCATAAACTTGAAGAATAGAGGACCACTTACCTTGATTTTGTACAAGAACCTTCACACGATCTCAGCAAGGGCTCTAGTATTCTTTCTCTTCATTTTCCCCCTTCAACACTAGGGTTTTCTCTCATTTCCTCTCTTTCACTCTCTCTCTTTTCCCCCATTTTCCTTCTCTGGTTTCGGTCAACAGGGGACTACAACCCTTTGTTCATTTTTTAATGTTATTTTTCTTTCCAAAAATACCCCTAGCAAGTTGGAGGTATTACATAAAATCTTTAAAACTTAGATCTACAAAGATTCTTTAATGGAGATCCAACAAAGGCAGCTAGGAATCTTAAAGGAAGAAGAGGAAAGGAAGAAGGGTGATTGGGGTTTAGAAGAAGACTTATAGGGGATAAACAAAAACTGCAATAAAATTAAAGAAAAGGAGTACTGCATGTGCGATTTTGATGTTTTTTTGCGGCCCAGAATTTTCTGGTTTAAGTACTCTAGTAAGGGTACTCTTATACCAGATTCAGTCTAGCAGAATGGTAGTGGGTAAAGTAAGAGAATGAGATTTGAGGAGGAAAACAATATAGAAGAAGAAAATTGAAGAAAAAAGATGGGAAGGAGGTGTTTTCATGTAGAATGGAGAAGAGAGAAAGAGAAAGAGAATAGAATAAAGGGGGAGTCGTTAGACTACAACCCCACAACAAGGAGAGAGGGAATAAAGGGGGAGTCGTTAGACTACAACCCCACAACAAGGAGAGAGGGGATAGGGGTAGGGCCATGGCCACACACAAAACTTCAAACCGAACTTTAATTCATCTTCAAAAACTGAATTGTGCAAGTCGTGGGTTAGCCTTTATATGCCTTACATAAAACAAAATTAGAAATAAAGTAATTAGAAACTACCAAAAGACTTTCTAAAACAGTTATTTCCTAAATCCTAGGACTTCCAAATTTTAAGTCCTTAAAATTTTGACTTCTAAAATTAACAATGGGGTTGTCAACCAAGCCTAAGTGGGTCCACTTTTATAGTCTTTGAAGATTCTCAAAGACCTCTAATTAAAGGAATGTCAACCAGCTGGTGTGGACCCCTCTATATTGACTTGAAAGAGTCCCAAAGGTGGCCAACTCTATAGCTGGACAACCAGCTCATGTGGAGCCCCCTTGGCTGTTATTGTTTAAGCCACAAAGACAGGAAAAAATAGGAGCAATTGTCCCCTACTTAAATACCTAAAATTCCATGGCAATTTTTCCCTTATTACAACTAGAACCCTCCCATAAAATTCTAAAAAACCCTAACATATTGTCTTATGAAAAAAAACATCCCTTGACCCAAAACACTTAAACACTCATCTAAAATACTGACTTGAACCTAGCCCTCTTATGTGGGGGCACATACAAGAGCCTCGTCTTTCTGTCGGCATCATTCTCCCGAGGTAGGAAGAAATTCTCCCTCGAATTTGAAACCATCCACCATTCATTACAGCTTTGAAGGTAGTATGATAAAAGTCCGCAATTGAGGTATTAGATGTGGCAAAGGGCCTAAGAAATCTTGCATGAACCATCTTGCTTCAGTTGTCTTTGTGCCTTGGATCGTTTCCTTGATCTAGACATTTCCCTTGAATTGGTTCGCTTCCAAGTTTTTGCTCAAACTGAAATCTTTTTAGATCTTAGCAAGGTTTGGCTCTTAGTAATGATTAGCTGCATGGTTGGTGGAGGACCAAGTATGGATTCTTTGCACAAATCCAACTGCTTCAATCTCTTCCTTTTAGACTTCTTTCGAACTTCATTCTAGCTTTCAGAATCAGGCTTTTAATCTGAAATGGAAATATATAAATCTGGCTAGTGCAGCTACTCATTCTGCTTTGTGTTTTCCCATATCAGCAACGAGCTCTTTCAACTCTCTGCATATCACTGAGTAAATCTATACAGACACACTTCTACTCGCTTATCTCCTTAGTCTGTGTTAAAGAATATCACTTTGGAGTTGGTAAAATTACTTTTCATAATACAAATACTGCTTTGCATGATAGAGATTCCTATCCACGTGATTAAGTTCATATTTGATTTCCTCTTCACTTGGAGATTTCAACATACTCTGTAAAAGTTCAAGATACCTCATGCCCAAAATAACTCACCATGACTTATACTTGTAGGAACCCAACTAAATAAAAATTAGTTGGAATCTGGCTTTGATTCCAAAATTGATGTAGCACAAAAGGGATACCAAAATTGGGTGTATGGGATTGCCAAGTGTTCAAATAAAGTAACGGAAGCAAGAATGCAAATAAAGGACCCAAGTCTGAATTTTAAAATACACCAAATAATCACAATTGATTAGAATTGAAGAGTACAGTAGAGTAAAGAGAGTTAGAATAGATTAGGGAAGAAAAGATAGAGAAAACACCCAGAAGAGCAATTCTGGAATTTTTGGGGTAGAGCCCCAAAATTACCAAATTACCCTTACTAACGCATCAGAATTTTATGAAAGTTTGCAAGAAGTTAGATGACCCTTAGAGGGTTCCCCATATAAAATTTCACATCATTCTGAGGTCTCTATGTAACACCCCTAAATTTTCTTCGGTGTGTTATAACTTATAAGACCTTAGACTTACTTTAATGACCCACTTGGGTCAAAACATGTAGAAAACCCAACCAAAGAACCAACTTGGGACCCTCAGAGACCGTAAAGTCATTAATATGTCAATGCAAGTGTGGGAGGTGTTTAGAAACCAAAAGAAACAAGATAGGAGTGAAAAATACCTAAAAAGACCAATATACAGAATCATGATCGATCAAGAATTAATCTTGACCGAATAAGACCACATACTCAGAAATGAGTCTCTGTCTCAGTTAAGAAATTTGAGTCTCTGTCCAACTGATTAGGATTTCTTAATTGATCAAGATTCAATCCTACCAGTCATGTCGGGTTCTGTATTAAATATTCCAGGATTTTTAGGGGGTAAACTTGGAATTTGACTCCCCACTTGCACCCAAACTCTCAAATGACGATTTAAGAATTTAAATTCACTCCAAATAGAACAAATGACATAAGAAAGAAATGAGGAAAGAGAAGAATAGGAGAATTGGGAGAAGAGGAGGAAAAGAACTCCAAATTGAAAGAAGTAAGCCATGGGAGCTTGCTTCATGAGGGAAATTGCTTGGATCTACGTTTGTCTTACTATTTTACATCAACTATACTTTAAATTACTGAATTTTGATAGTTTTCACCATTAATCTACAAAGAATAAGAGTTGAGAGGAAATTAATGGAACCAAACACAAGTTGAAAGGAATTCGGCAAGAGGTGTAAGCCGTGTTGATTCACCTTGATTTTACTTAATCTTCTTTGGATCATTGAATGGTAGGTAATAATGTGTAATATGCATGTTTATCTTCTTTGATCTTGAATGGATCTTGGTTAATTCTTTTGATTCTTGATGAGACTCATATTGAAATCAATGGATCTTTGAATTTTTAAGTAATAGTGTATGATATACACTTCCATTTCTGTGAATTTGATGAAATCCTCTTGATACTCTTGGGTCTTGTTTAACACTCTTTGATTCTTGTTGAAATTCCTATTGAAACTTATGGATCCTTGTTTTGCAAGATTAGATGTGTGATGTGTCACCCATCTTTTTTTATCCTTGACTGTTTTTATGGTAAAACCATATTGATTCCCTTTGATTTCTACATTGTCTCTTCAATTTTTGGTGAATTTACCTTGGAAATTATTGATCTTGAAGCTATGGAATGATAAGTTTGAAATCCTTGAGAAATTATGAGCTAGATCTATGTATTCACTGTTGAAATCAATTTTATAGAATCCATGATTGATTTATATGGAATTCTTGTTATAAAAAGAGCTATCTAACACCAACGATCTCAAATTTGTCGATCTCATAGCTTTCATCGAATAATCCGTGGCTAAACCCTATGGAACCCATCTGAATTATCTGAATTTGTGAAGTAATAGACATCCTACTTGTCTTTTTGAATTGAATTCTAAGTCATCGATTCTATTGCCATATAGAACTCTATTCTTAAAGTTTGAAGTATCGTGTGAATCCGAGATTCAATGATTTATGAAATCCCCAGGGGAATGGACTTCCCTCATTAAGATCTTGATATGATTAGGGAGAATTGACTCACAAATGAAGAGTTATTTGATCTTTGAATTTGTGTTGACTTGATTTGCATCCATCATGATCTATTGAGGCACACTGTTAGAATCGACTTTGTTAATTGTATTGAACCCATTGATGGTGTAAACCATATTGATTGCATCGAATCTATTTGATCTCATTGATATTATGATTGTGCAACATCCATTTAATATGTAGACCTTTTGATTGTATTAATCTTATGGATTGTATTAGCCCTCCACTTGGGGATTTTCAATGCGATTGGGACCCATTGGTCACCTCGATCTTATTGATCACTCCAATTCTATTGGTCTTTTTTATCCTATCGAACGTATTGCCTTGATCATTCTTGTTCAAATGATTGATTTTCGATATTTTTATGAATCCCATTGGATATATCTGTATGATTTGTGTGCCCTCTACTTGGGGAAGAACAATGCGCTTACCCTCCGCTTGGGGATAAAAAGCAACGTGTCTATTGTGCCCTCCGCTTAGGGACAAAGAACAACGCGATTGACCTCCACTTGGGGATAAAGAACAATGCGCCTGTTGTACCCTCCGCTTGAGAACAAAGAACAATGCAATTGTCATCCGCTTGGGGATAAAGAACAATGTGTCGGTTGTGCCCTCCACTTGGGGACAAAGAATAATGTCTACCCTCCGCTTAGGGAAAATCAATGCTCCTGTACTCCATTTAGGGATAAGTGATGCGTTTGTATCTCACCATTGATTTCTCTACCATGTTGATTCTTTGATTCACTCTAATTGGCCAACACCCATTTAGGTAAATAAATGAATTGTTTCTGTTTCGACTAATACCCTTCAAGTAATTCTGCATTGATATTGTTGTAACTAATGCCCATTCGGGTAATTTCGTATATGTATTGTTTTGATTGAAATCCCTACGGGAAAATCTGAATTCTATCTCATATTGATTGAAGCCCAACCAAGTAAATTGACCTGTCATTGATTGACTTATACCTTCCAATAAATTGTAAATGTTATCCATTCGAATGGTGAAAGATTTAAATTCTTCATGGTTATCCAATTAACCAATTCGATTCCATTATGACATGACACCGAGACGCCTCTACTTAGGCTTATGATCCGTTGGTATCTGAATCATAATAGAAACATGCATACATTACAATTGAACAAATGGTATCATCCATATTATTACATTGCTTTACTCATCGTTTGTTTCCAAAATATTTCTTACATTGGCATTATCTCACATTGTTGTATCTTGTTTCATTTCTGTTACATGTATTTTATATGTTATTACTTGCGAGTCATGGACTCACCCATCCATAACCATTTTTAAGACAAGAAATGAACAGCAGAACAAGTATAGTGGGCGAGAGATTGGGACACATAGACAAGCCCATCCTTTGTTTTGACTTTACTAGTTTTGGATTTATGAACATTGTATTTTAATATTGAATCCCTTAAGGACCAGTTTAACTTGAAAGAATGTAATAGATAACTTAGTTTGATGGTACTTAACTATGAGGATGGATATTGGCACCTTTATGGGGCACATGGATTTGTCTTATATTAGATGACTTAGAATGGATTTAGTAGAGGTATACATGCATGAATGTTAGTTTCCGCCGCACTTGTTATTTATGCGTATGGTTATATCCATTGCATAGGCAATTAATTGGTTAACGATAGAATAATACTCTCCCCTACAATTATTTTATAAGTGAATGATGTTTATGCCATGGAATGAGTGTAAGGTAAATGAAATGAAAGGAAAAATAAATAAAAGACCGTAATTGACTTTGGCTAAGATATGGATTGTCTTAATGCCATGGTCCGAATCCAGGGTGCTTACGGGTGATTATCCGAGTCCGGGTTTGGGGTGTGACACTCTAGGAATATAAAACCTTTGGAATATAAAACCGTTAAAACTCAAATCTGCAAAAATTCTTTAATGGAGGTTCAACAAAGGAAGCAAGAAATCTTAAAGGCAGAAGATGTAAAGAAGGGAAAGGAAGAAAGGTGGTTGGGGTTTAGAAGAAGACTTATAGGGGATAAAAAAACATGCAACAAAATTGAAGAAAAGGGGTACTACATGTGTCGCAATTTTTGAGGTTTTTTTGCAGCCCAGAATTTTCTGGTTTAAGTACTCTAGAAATGGTATTGTTATACAAGATTCAGTCTAACAGAATGGTAGTGGATAAAGTAAGAGGAGAAGAAGGAGGATATTAGAGGAAAAGAATATAGAAGAACAAAAAGATTGAAGAATAGAAATGGAAAGGAGGTGCTATCGTGTAGAATGGAGAAGAGAGAGAAAGAGAGAATAGAATAAAGGGGGAGTCATTAGACTACAACCCCACAACAAGGAGAGAGGGATTAGGGGTAGGGCCCATGGCCACATACAAAATTTCAAACCGAACTTTAATTCATCTTCAAAAACTGAATTGTACAAGTTGTGGCTTAGCCTTTATATGCCTCACATAAAACAAAATTAGAAATAAATCAATTAGAAACTACAAGAAGACTTTCTGAAACAGCTATTTCCTAAATCCTAGGACTTCCAAATTTTAAGTTTCCTAAAAAATTTGACTTCTAAAACTAACAATAGGTCTGTCGACCAAGACTAAGTGGGTCCACTTTTATAGTCTTTGAAGATTCTCAAAGACCTCTAAATTAGGGCATGTCAACCAGCTGGTGTGGGCCCCTCTATGTTGGCTTGAAAGAGTCCCAAAGGTGGCCAACTCTATAGCTGGACGACCAGCTCATGTGGGGGCCCCCTGGCTGATTTTTTTTTTTTTTTAGCTACAAAAAGGGGAAAATAGGTGCAATTGTCCCCCACTTAAATACCTAAAATTACATGGCAAATTTTTCCTTTTTTTTCACTGAATAACAAGGGAATTATATATTAAGGGGGATGGGGAAACAGAAGAATTACAAGCAAGAATAATGGCAAAGTAGAAGGAAAGAGAATCATAGTAGATACAACATTTAGTGAGAAGAAAGGAGAGAAGAAAAGAGATGGGAGACTATCCCATAAAGAACTATGAGCTAACTTCTTGGTTCTTCCAAAATGGG
>JAOXJP010228712.1:0-11077 GCA_025762735.1 Platanus orientalis | reverse complement strand
TGCACGATTTGGCTTCTAAAACCCCAAAATAATATTAAAAAAATACTAGAAAATTACCAAGACATCTCCTAAAATCCCTAACAAACTCATCCCTAAACCTATGGCTTCAAAAAAGCCTTATTACATGCTTGAAATTCAAAATTAGTAAACCCTAAACACTTACTACCATGGACATATGCCCTTGGCTTTCCTCTCTTGATAAGTCCTAAGTTTGGACTTTCAATGGGGTAAGATTTCTCGAAAAATTCTAATGCTACTGCATCACTATAAATATGAACAATCTTGCTGAGAGATTGATTCTAAATTCTAGATGTTGTTATCACATGTGTCCTTGTAAATATTGAATTGAAACCTACTAGACTTATAATGGTGAAAGCATTCTTATGGGAAATGACTCAGCATACTAGACTTTAGGGATAGAGACAGTTAAGATGAAAGCTTGATGTATTGATAAGAACTACATATGTTCGACATGTTCTAGATTTAAATAAATTTTAAATTTTCTTGAGTCTTTACGCTTGAAAAAAATTTAGCCTTATGGCATTAATCGAAGTCCCTAAGGTTAAAAGAGGGGTTATGATTTTTGTGAAGGGTGTGGAGGAAAACTTGTACAAACTATTAGAGAATACAGTTATAAGAGGGGCAGTTGCAGCTACTCTTGTTGATTTAAGCACCTATGATACCACTTTGTGGCACACCAATTTAATCCACACGAGTTAAAAAAAGAAAAAAAATTTGCAGAAACTCTAGAAAAGAAATTTCTCAAGTGAGGGACAAATTAGATTTTTTTTTCAATTTCTTTCATAAAAAAAAAAAAAAAAGATGAAAGGTTAGGTTCAAGACATGATAGTATTCAAGAAAGATTGTGTTTATTCTAACATGTAGGGGCCCACACAAGTTCCATCAAAAGAGGTAGCTGTTTATTTTGTTCGCTTTTTATGGATGACTACTCCAAAAGGTATGGGTCTACTTCATGAAGTAGGAATTAGATAGTGTCACAAGTTTAATCTGTGGAAGTGCTCGAGAACTGATAATGAAAGAATATTTAAACAACCTTACACAGGAATAGTACTTAGGAACTAGTAGGTAGACCCACAGGAAGGATCGTGATTAGGTCAAAATGGGTATATAGAAAAAAAAAACAAGATAATATATATATATATATATATATATATATAGAGAGAGAGAGAGAGAGAGAGAGAGATGTGTGTGTGTGTGTCTGTGTGTAAATTCAAGGCTCAACTACTAGCTAAGAGTTACATATAGGAGGAGGAAAATGAATTCAATGAAATCTCATGTCCAATTGTTAAGCACACTGCTATATGGGTCATATTAGTCAAGGTATAGTTTAGCATCATTTGATAAAATTGTTCCTTTAGGATGAACTAAAGGAACAAAGGTAAAGAAAACTTGTTTTCAAACTTAAGAAATCACTTTATGGTGTTAAGCAATCTCCTAAGTTATGGTACAAGTTCTTTGATTCCAATATGGTGTAGATCAACTACATGAGAAATGGGTATGGCTAGGGTATGGCTAGCTGCTGAGTCTATTTTAGAGCTCTTGATGTTGATTCATTTTATTCTCTTAATGTAATACAGTGATGATATATATGCTTATTGTTGCCAATAAAAGTCATGGAATTAATGGGTTATTGTCTAAGTTGAACTACAAATTTGACATGAAGGATCCAAGTTTTGAAAATAGATATTTGATATGAAGGTTCACATGAATAGAAAAGCAGAAAATGTACGGGTAACTTAGAAGTTGTATATGGAGAAGGAGCTAGATCAATTTAATATGGCAAATGCTGAATTTGTTAGTACTTTACTAGAAAATCATTTAAAGCTACCTATGGGTATGGAGTAATGTCATACAGATGATAACATAGAAAATATGTCCTCAAGACGTAAGGTTAGTGTAGTTGGGAGCTTTAAGTATGCTACGGTGTGGAATAAGCCAAATTTATATCACACACAATTAGTGTGGCCAACAAGTACATGAGAAATCTGGGAGGAAAGAATTGGAATGCAGCTAGTTAAATGGGTTTTTAGATAATTAAGCAGTATAATATTTGATAAGCATAATTGGTTAAATCTTATAGTGACATATGTGGATGTAGATTATGTGGGTGACTAAGGGTAATAGAGGTCTACAACATAATATTTCTTTACTCATGCAAGTAAGCTTATGTCATGTAAATCTATGCTTCAATCAATTGTTGTCTCATCTACAACAGTAATAGAATATATGGCAGCCGTTGAAGGTGTTAAGGAGGCTGTATGGGTGATCAGGATAGGGATAGAATTAAAACTGAAATAAGATGGAATATAATTGAATTATGATAGCCAGAGTGCTACTCATATATCCAACAATCAGGTTATCACGCCAAGTCAAGAACATTGACGTCAAGTACCATAAGATGCGGGACCTGGTTTTGGAAGACAAGATATATTCAAAGAAGACTCATACATTAAGACAATTTAGTGGATATATTAACAAAAGCAATTATTAAATAAAAAAGGTTAAAGCACTGGGTGGAGTTGATCAAAGTTCTAGGGTGATGAAAATTGGCAGTTCACTCCAAGGGAAAAAGGTAGCAAGGTTGTGGAATCTCATGCTGAGGTGTAGAGCTATATCTTTTGTGGGTGTAGTACAATGACAGACGACAAATACTCTTCAATGTGGCTTCAAACATGCTAAAGTGGAGATTATTGTTTTATTGTCATGTTTACAACCATTGCATCGGTTACAAATCCAAAGGCTAAGACTTCTAAATAGAAGGTGAGTGTGTTTCTTTTGTGGAAAAGAATGAAGGTTTCATAATGTATTTAGAACAAGAATAGATTATGAAGAGAACACTTATAAAATAGTATCATAACCAATTTTGGGCTTCTTACTCTCCTACTTTCAAATAAAGAGTTTTCTCCTTGAACATGTGAAATGAACAAGAAAGAGAAGGTGGTTTCATTCATCGGGTTTTGAGAGTCAAGGGTGAAACAAGATACAAAGCTTCTGTTTCAGGGGTTAGAGCATGAGTTGGAATACTTTCTACATCATATTTTCTCATATAGAGAAGAACAAATAGATTTCCGCATGGACATAGGCCAAAGAAGATTTCAGACCAACGGTCTTGTCCTAAGGAGGACAACCTCACATGTCCTCCATAGGACTCCATCACCCCTCAAGCGGAAATTGGCAAGTCCAGAAATTTGGAGGCATTTTTCCTTTTATTTTCTTTTCTTATCAATCAAATTTTCATATTTTGATTCACTCTAGTTAATTTAAATCTATATTTGAAGTATTCAAAGCCTAAGCTATTAAATGCATCCAGGTATTGTCTTAACATGCTTGAGAATGCCTTTTTGGTTTGTTCTTTTGGGCAGATTTAAAGCCTCCTTCAGAACTCAAGAAGAGAATTGTGATTGCAACAGTAGCTGCAGTAGTTTGCGTTATTTTCTTGGGTTTGGGTATTCTTTGGTGGAAAGGCTACTTGGGAGGCAAAAACAAGAGAGACAAAGGTGTGGGGTAATTCGATTGCTTAAACTGAGAACTGATTGAATACATAAAAGAAACTAAGGATCAGAAAATCAATGCATTTGCTGCTCAATTTAGATTCATTTTAATTCAACAATTTCCATATCAAGTAGGGAAGTTACCTAGACGTTCTTGAATGCTCAACTTCTCATTTGATTGCTTAGTCATGGTGGTCAGATACAGTGAAGTGCGTTCAAGCACACAGATGAGGAAAATTTTCCATGGAATATACAATTTAATTGTTAACCCTATATAAAATTCGGTTTTAGTACTTAATTATAAAATAAAAAATAAAAAAATTCTGGGACCCCTTTCTATTTGTTGCATGGAAATGAGTATTTTTATGCAATAAAGTGATATTTTGCTGATTTTCAAATGAATTAGAGAAGTTTTAAGTATGCTGTACGGATTTTCCTCCAAAAGAACTCATCACATTTGCGGTCAGGTTCTGGACATGTCTCACATTACCCAAAATATATTTTATGGTTATTTATAAGTTTGGGATCTCATGCTTTGTAGGTAAATCATTTTCTTTTTTTATTTCTTTTTCCTTACCACCAAATTGAATTTGAACATTTGACTCTAGGTTGATATCCAACCTCTCTTCCAACTAAGCCATAGGGGGTACTGGTGGTGTTGGTATGTAGGTTAGTAGGCACAAAGCATTCTTATAGCTGTTTCGACATTGTCCCCTTAATCTATTTGGACAGATCTTAGAGGACTAGAACTGCAGACCGGCTCCTTTACCTTAAGACAAATTAAAGCTGCCACTAACAACTTTGATGCTGCAAACAAGATTGGCGAAGGTGGCTTTGGATCTGTTTACAAGGTACTCTACTCAAGTAATAACTATTTTGTTTTATAAATTTTGAACATAGTCTTATGTTTCGATTATATATATGTCATGAATTCATATCACAATTTTAATGCAGGGTACAATATCAGATGGTACCATAATTGCAGTTAAGCAACTATCTTCGAAATCAAAGCAAGGAAATCGTGAATTTGTCAATGAGATAGGCTTAATTTCTGGACTGCAACACCCAAATCTCGTAAAACTTCATGGATGTTGTATTGAGGAAAACCAATTATTATTAGTATACGAGTACATGGAAAATAATAGCCTTGCTCGTGCTTTGTTCGGTGAGCTTCTCATCCTTTACATCAATGTAGTATTATTTTCTATCAAAACTAGTACATCATATATAGAAGAAAAAAAACAAGCAATTAATAACCTAAGTATTTTCTTTTAAATGGATCTCTTATTCTATTTGTAGATCAAGAAGAAAGTCAATTAAATCTAGATTGGCCAACTAGACAGAAGATCTGTATTGGGATAGCTAGAGGATTAGCCTTTCTCCATGAAGAATCGAGACTAAAGATTGTTCATAGAGATATCAAAGCTACCAACGTGCTGCTTGACAGGGATCTAAATCCGAAGATATCTGATTTTGGGTTGGCTAAGCTTGATGAAGAAAACACCCACATCAGCACTCGAATCACTGGAACTATGTGTGTCGAAGAACAATTTGAATTATGACTTTTATTTGTAAAAACTTCTTAGCACAACAATATAATTTGTATTAATTTTGATTGGCAGAGGATATATGGCACCGGAATATGCATTATGGGGTATTCTGAGCTATAAAGCAGATGTTACAGTTTTGGAATTGTGGCTTTGGAAATTGTTAGTGGGAAGAACAATACGAGTTATAGGCCACAAAACGATTGCGTTTGTCTTCTGGATTGGGTAACAACAATTTGATTAGGGATTGACACTCTTGCTAGTTTTAATTTCATCTTTCTTGTAATGTGTAGTATCTTTCTTTCTCTTCTCTTAATAAAGTATGTTATTCATCAAAAAATAAATAAATAAATCTTTTGTTAAGGTTGTTGTTGCTGCTGTTATTTTATGATTGGCAATAAGGATAATTCGAGACTATATGCCTATGATTGAACTTGAGGTTTCTTAATTTTTCTTTTCTGCACCGTTATCGCAGGCCTTGGTGTTGCAACAAAAGGGAAGCTTAATGGAGCTAGCGGACCCAAAGTTGGGAACTAATTTCAACAAGGAAGAGGCAGCAAGGATGATTAAAGTAGCTCTCTTATGCACTAATACATCTCGCACGCTGAGGCCTGCCATGTCTGAAGTGGTAAGCATGATTGAAGGCCAAAGCGAAGTTGAAGAAGTGATCTGGGATCCAAGCATCTATGGTGATGATACAAGGTTCAAAGCCATAAGAGGCCATCGTCAGCAGATGCAAGTCCAGAGTTTAAGGGACAACCAGTCCCAGAAATTCACATCTGATGGGACATCGGTTGGCTCTTCATCTACATTTGCTCAAGATCTCTATCCTAATTATCCAGATCATTCCCAACGCAGTAACAATGGCGAAAGCATTTCTTTGGTAGACAACAATGAACCTTAGTTATATAGCTTTTTGAATTATTATTGAGTATTCCTTTAATAGATTACAGATTTATTGTTTCTAATAGGGAATATGCAACTTATTGTAATAAGGTCTAAGGAATATTATCTGAGATAAGGATATGATTAGATTGGATTTTTTTACTTTCTATATTTATCATTATAACATTTGTCAAAACTTCTATTAGAGGCTTTCAGGATCGCGAGAAATTCCTCTGCACCGGGTGCAGGGTGCACCATCTCACAGGGACTGTACAGTCCTGTGAGAGGTTGCACCCAGCGTGTGCACCCCCGGTGCAGAAGATCTGGCCCATCAGGATCACAGAGAAAATCATCAACATAATTTTGAAAACTGGACCGGTCATCTAACTGGTAAGGTGAGCGGTTGAGATCTAACCGGGTTCAAACATTGGTTTGCATGGTCCAACCGTGGTTCACATAAACATAATAAAATATTTACAAAAAAAAAAAAAAAGAGATAAGAATATGGATGGACACTAACCATGCATGGCTTGTTCGAAGAAGATAAAAAATACTCAAATATAAGAAAATTCGTTAGTGGGGGTAAACCTTGGAAGGAAAATGGGAATGTACAGGGCATTTTAATATTCAGACAGCTAGAAGAAGAATTTCACAATGCAAATGTACTACTATAATCATAGAATAGTTCTATTTTTTTTTTTTGGTAAAATCGAATAGTTCTTTTTGTGTCGCTTTGAGTCCATATCATAATTGTGAGGCTGAGAAATGAAAGCAGTTATGGTGCAGCAGAAGAACGCCTTTTTTTTATTCACTTGTAAAGTGAGAAACTTAATGCAAGAAGAGGATGTGAAAGCATTGGAGGGGGAGTTCCTAGTGAACGTGGTTTAAAAGCATTGGAGGACTTTTCATGTTGTTGTAAAAGCTTGGGCACCAGTTAGAGTGAGAAGAATGGTGCTGTATAGAGAATGCATGACCCTCTGAAGATATCAAATGGGTGAGGGACTGACACATCCTTCTCAGAATAGGTCCAGAATTTTGGGTTGTATATAGTTCATTTGAGTAGGATAACGACTTCATGGAGAAAATGCAATCTGCAGAGCTGGAGTTTCCTTTCATCGAACACTATTTAGACAAGCTCATTAACAAGTTGTTACCTGCAGTCTCAATGGTGAAATTGTCATTAGTTAAAGTTGTTAAATGGAATGAACGTGAACTCTTTATAAGCTACAGTATCCTTGCACTGGACCATGTACGTGCTTTCGTTTTGGCTTGTATAGCAGGGATGTGTCTTTGCATTTGTGTGGAAAATACAACCAACTTCCACTTTATGTCCAATGTATAGAAGAGGGAAATAGTTTTAAGATCCTGGTTGCAGGTGCCTAACATGTAAATAAAATTCTATAGTGGGGTCTCTAGATCCATGATGCCTATGAGTAATGTGTTAGGGAGGGTTTAAGCCAAAATCCTATCAATTAACCAAACATGAAACAAGAAGAAATAATAATAATCAAACAAGTACACCACAATAACATAAGATTTATGTGGAAAACCCTAAGTCGAGAAAAAAACCATGGAACCGCAGAGAAAACTTCACTATTTGGAAAGGATTATAATAGTTTTCTCTCAATCTCTCACAAATCACTCTTTTCCCTTCAATATTTCACACTCTTCTAACTCTAGACAATAATAGCTTATATAGATCATATAAGTTGATCACATCACGAAACCTAAGTTTCTCAGTGCTCCACAGATATTCCAAATCTATCTCGTCATTGTCGGGTCAATCCGTTGACTAGTCGGATTGATCCAGATGCCTCGAATAGATCCCTTTGGTCGGTCGGATTGTTATGGCACTTCTCTGGTGTCAATTTGTCTGCAAACCTAGTTTCCCTAACAAATCTTGATCCAATAGTGTTGGAACTCGATTATTTAGTTTCTTTTGTCTCCGACTTTACATCAATTCCACTCCAACAATCTCCCACTTAGAAACCGATAATCTTTTTTCATTGTCTAGTTTCTATATCTATGAAAAAGCCTCTTCCTCTCTATGAATCTCTTGTGACTCTCCATCTTCATCTCTATTCTTAAAGACCAACTAAAGTTTTACAAAGCTCCAATTTATTAACTACCACCACCTTGGTAAACATTTTTGTTGGATTATCATTCATATGGATCTTCTCCAACTTCAACATTTGTTCTTCTTAGAGAAATCTTATGAAGTGATATATACCTATTATCAATGTGTTTGGTTCTGGCATGAAATGTTGAGTTTCTTGTAATATGAATAATGCTCTGGTTGTCACTGAATACCATATTGTTCTTATGTTTTTTTTTAACTCCTCCATCAGGTTTTTCAATGAAATCAATTCCTAGATAACCTCCGTCGCTGCAATGTATTCCACTTCTATTAAGGAAGGCACAACTATCTTTTGTAGTTGAGACACTCAACTCACTCAATCTTAAGTGAAAAAGACATTGATAATTAAATGTGAATTTGGGACTCTAGTTTAACATTTAATAATCCAGGCCTCCATAAAAAGCCAAACCTTGTTGATTAATTATAGTGCACCTTATCAATATAATCGAGATGTGTAATTTCAATAAAATTGAAAAAGTATATTAAATACATACATTGGTGTTAATAATTATTATGTGGATTATTGGTTGTACTTACATTTAATTAAATTGACACATAGTTATTGCAAGAATATAATTTGTAGGAGTTGATCACATTAAATTAATTAATTTGGATCAAACTTAAGTTATATTTATAACTTAGAAAAAATTGGGACACAAAAACTCTTATTCACCCCCTTCTAGGAGTATTAAAGTTATAGACTGAGAATTTTAGTTTGTGGTAATAGCAAACAGATTATGATTTAGGTTTGAGGTGGAAATGCGTTCCAAGTATATATGATGCAGAGTTCCTAAGAATAACAAGTGCAAGTTTTCTCCAGAGGATTCTGAAATATGGGTCAATGTGGAGTGTGGTGCACATCTCATAGGTTTTGTGTCTTGGCAAAGATACTGGTGGAGCTAACTTCAATAAGAAACCTTCTAATAGGCTAAAAATAAAGCTAAGGTGGAGATTGTTGAAGCTGTCTTTAGTTTTCAACCAATCGTTAGATCATCTCTTGATCTAACGAAGACAACCTCTTTAGGGATAAAGACTCTTTTGAGAAAAGGAGTCGTTGACGATGGCTAAAGAGTTGGATAACCTATAATAAATCCTAATAAAATAAAATGAAAGAGAGGAGAGAGAGAGAAAGAGAGAAGAGCAACTACAAGGGACTTATTGGGTGAGTTCTCTTCAAGGATTTGAGAGTGTGAGAGAGAGGAGGTTGAAATACCATATAGGTTTATCCTAAAGGGGGTGAATAGGATTTCTAAATTGCTTACCTCTTTTTCAATTAGTTAGAATTGTTTTTAATTCAATTTTATCTTCCTTTGAATTAATGCACATGTGTGTGCTAAGAGTATAACTACTCAATAATAATATCAAATAGATGGTGTGCAAGAGTAGATATGACTTTCAAGGTAAAGAGATAAACAATCACACAAACAATCCACAACATAAGATTTAAAGTGGTTCAGCATGATGACCTACATTGACTCTTCTAAAGCTCACTACCAAGCTTAAGTATTTTTCATTAAGATTGACTAATACAATTTAGGTAAAAAACATACCAAAAATCTAACTACTGGCATAAAGCAAACTAATCAATATACTCAGTGTCTCTAGTGAGTGTGGTCATGTTTTCAGTGTCTCTGACGGAAGCTAAGTAAAATGAATATGAATATGAATGCAAAGAGAAAACAAAGCTTACCGCTAAATGGTTTATATTATTATTTTTGCCAAATGGGAGTGCTCCTTAATGAGCTAGTATGTCTTAGTGCACCCATAATACTTCAAGCCTTGGCTCTTGAGCTCAGTCAAGCAAGGGTTTCATCTAGGGACAACCTTCAAGTGTCTCTCCTCTAGGTTCTAAGCTTGAGAGAGTGAGAGAGTGAACTAGAGAATGATTTTAGTGAGGTAGTTGGCCTTGAAAGCTCAAAACAGAGAGCGAGAAAGATTTCTCAACAATGGAGGCTTACTTTTAAAAAAATTTCTAACACTCTCTAAAATGTTTGAAATGTTGACCTAAAGAGGAAAGTTTTCATCTTGTAGTATTCGAGGGCCACTCTCCATTATAGGATTAGAATCTTTCAAAATGGACAAGTGATGCGAGCCGTAGATGAGAAAAACAAAGTTAAAAAATTTACAAGTTAGCCCCTTGACCGGTCAAGGGTTTGGAGACTGGTCAAGGGATGCTCCTTGTCCTGATTGGTCAAGCAGACGAAGCATCTCACTTGGGTCTTTGTTTAGGCAAGCCTACTGAGTCTCCTAATCTGTTAGGGACTTGGAGACCGGTCAGGCTCATAGGGCATCATTCTCGGGTGTCTCTCAAAGCACCCTGTTGAGTCTTCTGACCGGTCAAGCACTTGTAAACCAGTTAGAGAGTCCTGTCCTAACTACTTCTAGGCTTTTTTGGGGCTACAACTTGGGGCATCACACTAGGATCTAGAGACCACACATATGTCAAGGTCTCCTTGGGACCTTATGCATGATCCTACAAGTCAACATGGATTCATGCATAAACCTTTGTTTGGTAAAGGCTCTTAAGGCCCATCTTCAGGTCTTGATCTTGTCTCTGGTCCACTTATGTCTTCTGATGAGTTGTTGCTCTTTAGTACATTTGGACTCTTACAAGACTTACATATGTGCTTTGGCAATGGGATTAACAAATTATATACCCATGACTAAACAAGGGTATACAAAAGGAAAATGTGTGGGTTTTAGGTTTTAGAAAACACACTTTTTTATATGAATTTCACATTTTCATCGTGAATAAATATTTGATTCTCTCTTATGAATGTAGGCACATCGCCGAACCAAGTAAAAATCTTCGTCTTGCGTGATTGTTGATTTTCTTGTTGTTGCTTTATTCTTTATTGTTTTATTAGGGGAAATGGAATTTAGAAGTAGATATAAATGTCATGTGGAATGAAATGGTTGACTGCATTAAAAGAGTAGCAAAAGAGGTTCTTGGAGAATCTAGAGGGAAAGTGCAACCATCTAAAGAAACTTGGTGG
>JAOXJP010228711.1:0-11077 GCA_025762735.1 Platanus orientalis | reverse complement strand
TTCGTTGTATGCCTACAAAACAACTATGTACCTTCCTCAAGCATTATTGGGCAATAATAAAAGGATATCTAACAATTACAGTGTAGCCTTGAGTGTATGTGTGTCGCAGATTGAGTGTTCTATGTATCTCCCCCTTTTTGACAGGGAATGACAAATTAAAAAAATATCAATAGATGCAGAGAAAAAAATATTTATATATATATATATATATATATATATATATATATATATATATATCTGATTCTGTTTGCTATTTGATGGTGCTTATGGAAGGAGATGAACCGGATTATATTTGGAACTCTTTACTGGAGTGAAGAACAAATCATTAGGAAGACCTTTCATATGCTATTTTCTTTTGGTCTTCGATCCCCAGAATGTGTCACATTCCATATTCGAAAGATTGGAGTCATTCTGATGTCACTACTTGCAAAGATGAGTGCTAAATCTAAGATCTATCAACTAGAATAACTTCCACAAATCAATCTTCGCAAATCAGCAACAATAAAAGAGGAAACACAGCAAATAAGAGAGGACAAATTTTACAGCAAGCAAGAGGAAAGCTAGAACTCAAATATCTAGGGTTTGGAAACCCTAGAAGCTCCAACGAATGGGCTGGAATGGCTACACAGCAGTCTTCTATTTCAAAATAAAAATGGCCACCTCTAAATGAGAATTTACACTTATTTATATCCCTTACTACTACCAACACTAACTAATAACCATTAAGATGTTATAATCTCAGCCCTTAAAACAGACTAATAAAGATACTCTAAGTAATAACAATAAAAGAAGAAAGACAGGATGTACTACCACTATATGAAGCTTTAAGGACTCTTGAAGTGCTTGAACTATTTAAGGCTAGATTTAGAGGACGTTGGGTGCTCCCATCGTTCCAAAAACTATCAGTAACTGCATCAGTACCCCCAGCTTGGGAAAACCTTGCCCTTGAGTTGTCTGTATTGCCGTCAATGGTATCTCTGTTATATGGAGTAAGGTGATTGACATTGAAGAAGTTAGATGTACAAATATGGCTTGGCAACTTCAACTGATAGGCATTATCATTAATCTTCTTCAGAATCTCACATGGGTCAATCTTCTTATCATGCAACTTGTTACTCACGTCCTTGGTCAAATCAGCCAAAACATAGCCACCAACATCAAATACAGCCTTTGCCGATGTGCATCAGCAGCAGCTTTGTACTTGGCATTGTTGGCCTCTATCTGTTGTTGCACTTGTTTATGGATTAACTTGACGTGTTTTGCCATTACTTCAGCCTTCACACTGATCTTCTTCACATTGGGAATATGAGAGTAAAACACTGATAGGATTGGAACCATATACCAACTCAAAAGGACTATACTGCATTGTGTGGTTCTTTACATTGTCGTAAGAAAACTCAGCAAGTGGTAGTATTAAATCCCACTGCTTTGGCTTATCTCCAGTTAAGTATAAAATAAATAATACCCAAACTCCAATTAACAACTTTCGTTTAATCGTCTGTCTAAGGGTGGAACGAAGTGCTAAAATCTAGCTCAGTTCCAACCTTCTTCCACAAAGTCCACCAAAAGTGTCCAATGAACTTGGAATCTCTGTCAGAAACAATGAAATAAGGAACGCTATGCAACCTGTAAATCTCCTTAAAGAACAAGGTCACTGCATTAGTAGCATCCACCGTTTTCCAACAAGCGATGAAGTGGGCCATCTTTGAAAACCTATCTACAACCACCATGATAGAGTCCATATGCCTTCGTGTATAGGAAGGCCAATCACAAACTCTGTACTAATCGTGGTCCATGGTCTAGTAGGAACTGGGAGTGGCATATATAACCCCACATTTGTAGTACCTACTTTAGATCTTTGACATACATGACACCTCTCCACATGCCTTACAACATCTCGCTTTAGTTTAGGTTTAAAATATTCTTGCTCCACCAATTTATATTGTTGTCACACCCATAATGACCCAAACCATGTTGCTTAATAATAATCTTCTCCCGTAAAGAACATTCAAGAATGTATAATCTAAAACCTTTAAAGAGATACCCATCATGGATGTTATAATCACTCCGCTGCCCAATCATGACATCATGCATAATAGGCCCAAAATAGTCATCATCGGCATACAAATCCTTAAAGGTATCAAAACCTAACACCTTAACCTCCATTGTAGACAATGATGTGGTTCACCTACTTAAAGCATCAACAACCTTGTTGTGTACACCACCCTTGTGCTTCAATATGAAAGTAAACTCCTGCAAATAATTTGCCCATTTCCCATGTCATGGATTTAACATTTGTTGCCCATTAATGAGCTTTAATGCTTCATGATCCAAATAAAGAATAAATTCCTTATGCACGAGATAATGATGCCAGTGCCTTAAAGCCTGAACAATAGGATAAAATTCTAGATCATATGTAGAGTAGCTTAATCGTGCTCCATTAATCTTTTCACTGTAGAAGGCTATAGGTCCCCCTTCTTGGCTAAGGAGAACACCTATTCCAATTCAAAAAGTATCACAATTAACAACAAAAACCTTCTCAAAATCAGGCAAGGAAAGTATAGGAGCTTCTTACATCTTTGTCTTCACTAATTGGAAACTTTCTTCAGCCTCTTTGGTCCATTGGAAAGTACTTTTTTCATACAATTTGTTATGGGAGCAACTACAATGCTGAAATTTCTAATGAACTGGCGGTAAAAGGTTGCCCATCCATGAAAACCACGCACCTCATGGATGGTAATTGGAGTTGGTTAGTCGAATCAAAAGATCATAAAATCTAGCAGTCTCCCCACATGCCCGGAGGAAATACTGCACATGAACATGTGGATCTCCCCTACCTATGTATCTCAAAAAAACTAGCAGTTGATAGCCCTCTGGGAATGGAGTTACTAGGGAATTTGCTCGTATCCACAGACGTTCATCACCGAATGGTCTTTGGTCTAGTATATCATCAATGATCTAATCAATCCTTCCTTGATAACCCCTCATACCCCTTACTTTCTTTTTGTTTTCGATAAATCATACCCCTTAGATAATCATCATAATGGTGAGTATAGGACGTGTAGTCACATAAGCTAAGACAAAAAAACTCTTCGACAAAGAATTCTACCAAGAAGTCCCAATTAAAAACAGACAAAGGTTCTAGTCGTAAGTACCAGTCTAATGCGTTACAGTCTAACAACAAAGGATACTGACGAAACAAAAGAGGATCAGAATGCACCACCTCTCGGTAGAAAGCCATAAATTTAAACAAGTGCCTCCTTGGACAATCATATCTTGTAAAGATTAAGAATGATGGTATTTAATGACCATCTGAAAATGGTATTTGATTCATCCATGAGGGATGGGGGTATTGTCGCCCAATAATTCTGACATTTGTATGTTAATAGATTGGTTGAAGACTTTGTGGCATTGGTCGTGGTGTCCTTAGCAATGGTTTCAAAGTATTATCCTGTTCTAGAAACCCTTTAGTATCTTTCACGGACTATGGTATATGCACTTCCATGGTTATGGTGACTTGATTCAATTGGTGATCATAAGAAATAAAAGGAATTGCTATATCTGACACCGTTCCATCTGGATTTTGCTACCATATTGTATGTTGTAAGAGATTAATGTGTAACTTAGAAAATGTTGTAGTGAGATCTCTTTGTGTTGTATTACCATTATCTCTAGTCAAGACATTGTTGTTTCGACATAGAACTTCTGATGCATCTTGGGTATGGTTTACTCCATTTTGCCATACCCCCAGCCATTGCGTTGGAGTTGCTTGTGGCCACGAATATTAAATCAAACATCTTTGTTTTTTAGCTCACTCTTCTATCATCTGGTTACTCTCACCATATTAAAAGATTGATGTTGGGCCTTCTTTAGGGATTGAATAGTTACGGGCTCTTGCAGATGCATCTTTCTCTGTATTTCCTCAAGATAAACCGGTTGCTCAACATATGTGATGCGGACAACATTATACGACTTATGTATGTGCCACCATACAAGAGAGCAAGGTTGAAGTCTTGTGTTATATATGGGTTGTTTTAATTATTTAAGGGGTGGGTAAATTTTGTAATAAGGTCAATAGTGTCATTGTTGTTTTTTTTTAGTTGTAATCCCGTTTTTCACTTTAGACCCAATTTTTTTATGGCCAAAACTTGACTTTTTGGCTTGATTTTGGTGTTTTTAGATAGGTTATTCAGCTACCTTTTTAATGAGACCAACATTACGCAAATCCAAAGTGAATTGGGAAAGTTATGACCAAATTACTAAGGGGGTGTCCATAAAAATGGGAATAGTGTTTTTTAGAAAGTCTTAAGTTTGAATTTTTAGGAAAATAAGTATTTAGAAAGTTTTATGTTTTTAGAAAACTTGACTAGCAAGTTTAAGATTTTAGGAAGTTTCTAATTTTGGCAAGTTTCCAATTGCTTAAGGTTGTAAGCCTATATAAAAGCAACCCCTCCCCCATAATTTGATAATAAAGAATAAAGAATTGTTTTGAGTATTTGGGTGTTCCCAAGGTGTGGCTATAGCCATGTTCTCCCTCTCCAAGGGTTGATGTCACTCATGGCCTCCCTCTCTTCTTCTTCCATAGGTGTAGCTGCAAGCTCCCTCTCTCCTTCAAGGTGTATCTTTATTCTTTTTCTTTATCTCTTAGTTTCTTCTTAAGTTCCTCTTTCTTTCTATACTACTTTCTTCTCATGCTTTCTGTCATTACTCTTCCTTCTTCTTCTTCTCTTGAAACCTTTATCAAAGCACCTTCACTTTTTTTTTAAAATCCTTTGATTTGACCCATCAAATCTGATAGAAATTTTATGAAATTTTACTTGTAGAACCCTATCACGTGTCAGAAATGACCATAAAATTTTCAAAATTTTTTGATGCATCAGAGGGGCATTTTGGTATATTTTGGATTTTCTGTCCAAAATTACAAAAAACACCCTTTGGGGCTACATTCTTCTATTTTCTCCTATTTTTCTTTTCTAAATCATCCTTATCTTCTTTCTATCATTGTATTTTCTGATTCTTAAATTTTGTGGCTACTTGTTTGTTTCTAAACTCTATTATTGATTTCTTTGTTTCCACATCCTTTATTTAAATTATTTAAGGCTTTGGAAAATTATTCTACATCAATTTTTGGTATCTTACCCTTTGTACTGCATCAGTGGGGGCCTTGTTTGTTCAGAGCCTTAAGATTGTACATTTCCTTGATTTTCTTGAGGGAAACCTATTGGCCAACCATCTCCGTCTTCATATTCCACAAGTGATGGTTGTTCTATTTCAATATGACCAATTGCTACTCCTTCACCAACTGATATAGCCAAACATGCTACTATCCCTCCCCAGAAGTTCTTATTAGTAGAACGCTGAGAACTTGCTTGGCATGAATTCCTCAAGAGTAACTGGTACTTGAGGAGGCTGCTGCAAAATATTCATCATGTCTAACTTTAGCTTTTGTGGATGATCCTTCCTCTTTTTTTTCTTATAGATCGAAAATATAGAGACTTCAAACAAGGAACTTGAAGGATGGATTTTCTTGATAATTGGTGCATTTTTAAGATGTTTCTTTTTATTCTTGAGATGCTTCTTCTTAGTGGCTTTGCCTTCATATAGGATCCATCCGTCCTTGGAATCATCAACTGGCTTTATTAACATTGCTTCCTCAATCGGTAGTTCGGAAACCATTATCAAATTCGTTGAAGCTGTCCCCCCGGATATGTCATTTAACGTGATCACTTGTCTGTCTAAAAGATCTTGAATCTTATCTTTGAAGACAAAGCAATCTTTGAGACTATGGTTGACCAACCAGTGGTATTTGCAAAATTTTGGGTCATCAATCTTGTTTTGTTCCTCTGGCCTTCTTTGGCTCGGGCAATTCTATGAGCTTCATGGAAAGAAGATCTTCTAACAAATTCTCTAAATCACCATCAGCAAAGGAATATTTCTTTTCCCTTCGTTCTTTCATAGATATCCGTCTTGGAGGTTCCTGAACCTCCTCCTTATCTTTATTCTTTTTCATATAGATTTTCATTGGTTCTTTTTTAGCAGTTTCATTCTTGGTCTCAACAACTGCTGCTCCCACCTTTCGGTTTCCTTGTATTTTTTTTCTCTTTTCTTCTTCAATAATTTATTCTCAAGATCAAATGTCTTAGAAGCCAAATCTTCGATTAGAATGTTTGAGTAAGACCAGCTGAGAGTTCATGTTTTAAGTTGTTGAGAGACATTCAAATCAACTCGTGTTGAGAAAACTTCTGTTAACAAGAGGCCAGCTCCCTCCATCTTGCTATAAAGTTGGTCACTGATTCATATTCTCCTTGTTTTGTTTATGTGAGCTCTGTAACCCCTACTTGCATGTGTGATGTAGAAGTGCTTCATGAACTCTGTGACCATCATATCCCATGTAAGTATTTATGCTTCAGGGAGATTTGCATACCAAACGAAGACTTCCCCTTCAAGTGATTGCACAAACAATCTCAAACATAGTAATCCGTTTTGAGCTACGGGTTCACATCGGGACAAGAAATGTGCAAGGTGTTGATGAGGATCATCAGTTCCATCAAACATCCTGAATGTAGGTTGGGAGAAACCTAGCAGGAATGGGACTTGGTCCACCCATGCTCGGTAGGGCTTTGTGATTGTATGGATTACTTCTTCCTTTCTTTTGAGATTTTAACTTGCTTTCTAACCATTTGTTCAAATATGACTATTAACTTAGGAGTTAATCCCCGAGGCATTTCTGACATTGGAGGAGGAGGAGGATTCATAAATCGAGAGTATGCTGAAGACCCAACTACCCCGGGTGTGCCTTCTAGCATGAATCCTAATGTAGACCCTATGGCTGAGAATGATGTTGAACGAGTCATTGGTAAAATAAAAATGTTGGGATAGAGCCCACCCCCAATGCTGGCATCGAAGGAGATATTGTATGGACAGCCATCAGTTCCTTTGGTAATGTTGTCTTGGTAAGATGCCAAGAGGTAGAGGGACCATTTTACCTTTATCCCGTGCCAATTGCTCAATCATTGACTGCATTTGAACTGTCATTTGTGTCATTTCTGCATCTTTCTCTTTCATTCTTTGCTGGAGGAGTTGCATTTGTTCTTCCACCATAGAAGAACTATATTGATTTTGTTCATTGACCTCGACCGCAATTGTAATGCATGTTGTCTATTTGGCTGCTTATTGAGGCAAATTATAAGGATTTCAACGCCTTGTTCGTACTGGATGTATAGGCATGTATGGAAACTCTTGTTCGATGAATAGAGCCTGATAAACTCCATACAAAGGATTAGTATTTGTAACAGTAATATCTTAAGGAAGATGAGGTGGAGGTTGTTGTGAATGAAGTCCATCTTGATCGTGCTCACTCTCAACCATAACTCCCCATTCTTGACCCTTGACCTTGTTACTATTCTAGTATTAGGATTAGTAGTGGATTCAGACTCCTCCATTATCTTTTATTTCCTTGTTTGGGTCATGTTTACACTTCTTATGACAGAAGTGAAGGACTCATTTTCATGTGTCGCAACTGGTCGAGGGATACCCCCAGCTATTTGTTTATTCTTCCTTTTATTCTTCTTATTTCTATTCCTTTTGGCTTTTATAGGAATAGAAGCGTCAATGGCTCCTATCATCATCATTGAGGCTATAAAAATTCCATGCACTTGTCTCTTGTCAAGGCATGATGATGGAAAATCATTTGACCCCACTAAGGTTGCAAGAGAAACTGAGCTTATGTGAGTCACATGTTTTTGGACTTTTTTCCATGACATAACCTTTTTCGCTCTGGTAAGTGCTTTCTGGGTTGCAATCATTCTCTCCTCCGCACGTGTTCAAATGTTGGCAATAAAATATTTTGCAGTTGGTACTCCAATTGTAGGTATCTTTTCATTTTATGGAGCATGAATAACAGGCTTTGCGAATGTTACTTTCAAATTACAACTCTTCCTATGCCCCCTGTATTTGTGTTTCTGCAAGAGCTAGATTAGTTTCCTTGACTCCAATTGTAAGTACAAGAGCCGTTTTTGTAAATCTTCCTCTATCAAGGTAAGAAATTGGAGAATCTTCATCTCTGCATGTATAAGTTGGATGACTCAAATTTGTTTTTATTGCAAAATTTTTGATAATCATAGAAAAAGTTTCTATGGCAAAAAAAGTTCTTGCAGTGATCTTCATCATTGCAAAAATAGTTCTCATCTTCATTGTAGAGAAAGTTTCCATCATAGAAAAATCTTCCTTTGTAGAAATCTTCTTTGCAGAAAAAGCTTCCATCATTGTAGAAAAAGTTTCCATGGCAGAAAGAGTTTTTGTAAAGATCACTGTAGAAATTGTTTTCATCTTCATAGTAAAGAAAGTTTCCATCATAGAAAAATTTACCACTGCAAAAATCTTCCTTTAAAAAAAAGTTCCTATTGCAGAAATTTTGTCCATCGCAAAAAAAAAATTCATGCCAAAAAGAGTTTTTATGGAGATCTCTGTCATTGTAGAAATATTTCTCATCTACATCGTAGAAAAAATTTCCATAATAGAAAAATGTTCCACAACAAAAATCTTCTTTACAGAAAAAGCTTCTATTGCAGAAATTTTGTCTATCACAGAAAAAGTTTCAATGGCAAAAGGATTTTTTGTGATCTCTGCCATCGCATTAATATTTCTCATCTGCATCGTAGAGAAAGTTTCCATAATAGAAAAACTTTCCATTGCAGAAATCTTCTCTATAAAAAAAAGCTTCCATCAAAGAAAAATCTTTTATCACAAAAAAAATGAATTTTCTCTGCCGCTATAGATAAATCTACCATCACATAAATTTTTCTTACTATAGAAATGGTTTCTATCTTAGTCGTTGTAGAAAAAGTTTCTATCATAAGAGAAATTTTCATTATAGAAATTTTAACCATTGTAGAAAAAGTTTGTTCCAAAGTTACAGTCATAATTGTACTTGGAATAGGATTTGTAGGCAAAGACGAATCTGTAAACAGACTGCCTCCCACAGAAATCCCTTGAATTGATCCCTACAATAGAAGATTGATAAGGACCTCTACCCACATCCTAGGTGTGGTGGGAACAAAAGTGGCCTCCTCCTTCGTAAGTGGAACAATCAAAAGGTACTTTGGTCGCTGGATCTGTATGTTTCCAACGGCATGGTTGATGATGATTTTCCTACAAAATCAAAAAGTAGGAGTCAATCTTGTGATGCTAACCAAAGTCGAAGATGAGAGGAGAAGAAGGTCCCACCAGGCGTGCCAAAAATTTGTACATACCAAATATCGAGGAGGAAACATAAGGAATGGCATCTTGGAACTTGGAATGTCAAATAACCCATTCTAGTATGAAGAAAATGATTGATTGTTTTTATTGTGGAAACTATTCTTTCAGTCTTAACTATTAATTACATATTTCCTTTTGCAGAAAAGAACACCTCCGATTAAGACAATGGTTAGCAAAACAAGATGGAAAAAATATGAATGTGCTTGTATATAAATATTTCTCTTCAAAAGTACATCTAAAACACTATTTATGCAATTACAATGGTGATGTGTAGAAGAAGACAGAATATGATAGAGAAGAGAAGCATGTGATGATGGCGATATCTCCAGATACAATTGCTACCTGGGTGTCTCCATCTTTCTCTCTTACCACAAAAAATGTTGTTGTCAGGATCTGGTAAGTCTTCGAAGGATTTCTCCAAAAGTTCTCTCTACGAAAAGAAGTCTTCTTCAAAGTCTTTCTCCAAAAAGATCATTCTCTTTGTTGTTTGCTTTGGTATTTGTAGAGAGAGAGTTATGGGAGTTAACCATCAAATAACATTGCACCCCTCCATGTTCATCATTATGGGATGAGTAGTTATGTATGCATTATGAAGATCGTACATAACTGATAGCATTATGGAGATCATGCATAATTGGCCTTGAGATAATGTATCACAGAGAGAATTGCATTGTAGAGAAAGTTATATCGTGGGGAAAGTTGCATTGTTGAGAAAGTTGCATGGCAAAAAAAATTACATTCCAAAGAAAGTTGCATCACAAAGAAAATGGTATCATAAAGAAAATGCCTATCATTTAGAAAATTTTCTCAACCATCACTTACGTGTAAATAATTCCCACTCCTCCACATTCATCATCATGGGAAGAGCAGTTATATACGCATTATGGAGATCGTGCATAACTGACTACATTATGGAGATCATACATAACTGGCTTTGAGATAATGTATCGCAGAGAGAATTGTGTGTTGAGAAAGTTGCATCGTAGAGAAACTTGCACCACGGAGAAAGTTGCATGGAGGAGAAAATTGTATCGCAGAGAAAGTTGCATCGAGGAGAAAATTGTATCGCAGAGAAAGTTGCATCGTCGAGAAAATCTTCTCGACCATCACTTTCGTGCAAATATTTCCCACTCTTCCACGTTCATTGTTATGGGATGAAAAATTGCATCAACAGAAAACTTGTATCGCGGAGAAACTTGCACTATAAAGAAAGTTGCATTGTAGAAAACCTATATCGTAGAGAAACTTACATCCCGAAGAAAGTTGCATTGCAGAGAAACTTGCATCAGAGAAAATTGCATCGCAAAGAAAATTTGAATTGTAGAGAAAATCTCATGCCAACAATCATCCCATCTCCTGCTTCGATTTTGTCCATCTTTTCTCTCATAAAAAATGTCTTCCACCAATTACTATCCATAATGAATGATTTTTGCATCTTACATTCATGACCAGGAGTGAACTTCTCATCATAATTGTAGCGTCACTCTTTGTCATGGCTTTCTCTAATTCTACTAGTGTTAGCTTTTTGATTGGTGGTGTTGAAGGCTTACTAGCACCCAAGTTTGTAGTTGATACCGTTAAGTCCTAGTGATTATTTTGTCTTCAGACCTCCACCTTCTCTTTTTATATGGATGTTAGCCCAATATCATCCGTGAGTGTTGCCATAAACATCTAAACACTCGGCCAAATGTCTTCCTTCAGCCCTCCCACGATACCATGTTAAGAAGAAGAAGCTAGAGAACCATGGATAGTCCTCTTTGTCAAGTCTAGTAGAGTAGTTTATTTTTCTGTTATTTTCTTATTTTAGAAGTGTTAATTA
>JAOXJP010228710.1:0-11077 GCA_025762735.1 Platanus orientalis | reverse complement strand
GGTAAAATCATTCTCAGGTCTTTGAGTTAGGGATGAGGCAATGACCTTGGAATAACCTAGTCCGGTCATATCCCGTGCTCTTTACCCATTTTGAGCATCTTTTCAAACTTCACATTTCCTTAGACAAGCATTGAGATGTTCTTCTTCTTGTCTTCTTCAAGCTCCTTGATTTGCTTGAGGTAGTCAAGGGACTTCCTTGTGAGTTAAGCATAAGTCAAGTTGAGAGCTTTGTTTCACTCATTTAGTATCTTGACTTGATCCCCCAACTCTTGGATGAGTGAGTCATCACTATGGGACTCATCATTTTCTTCTTTTAAGGTTTTGAGCTTCTCCTCTAGCTTAAGAACCTTATTAGATAATTTTTTATTGTCCTTAAGGAGTCTTCTCTTTTCATGCTTCCTATTGTTTTTTTTCTAAGTCTAGAAATAGTCTAGAGTCATTGAGCTTCGTCTCTAGTTCCACTATTTCTAGACTCATATTTTATTTTTCACATAGGAGCAAGTAATTTTATTTGGAAAGATCTTTTTCCTTATCACTTTCTTAAGAAGACTCTTGTCTAAGTGTGGAGATAATGTCTTCAAGGGATTTTGACTTTTTAATCAACTCAATGATTTCCCTCTTGAGTTGTTTATTTTTCTTCCCCAACTTAACACTTTGCACCAAAAGGTCATCAAATGCATCTTGTGAATCATAGATCTCTTCTTCTTCATACTCTCCCTTATCTTCACTTGAGTCACTTGTCTCTAAGAGTGAGGTTATGGGAGTACCAAAAGCTATAAAGGCCTTGATCTCTTGTAAGGGAGCTTCCTTACTACGTTAGGACTCATGTTCCAAAGTTTTGGACTCCTCATCCCATGTGGCAGCCATGGCCTTGCCCTTTGACTTGTACTTGTTTTTCTTATTGCCACATTCCTCAGCAATGTGCCCCTTACCTTTGCATTTATAATCAATGGGTAGTTCTTTATAAAAGTCCTTCTTCTTTTTGTATCCAGGGTAGAACTTTTTCATTTGCTTGTTCTTGGAGTAATCCTTGGTGTTTCTCCTAAAGAACTTCTTGAACCTTTTGGCAACAAGGGCCAAGTCATCATCTGAATCTTCATTTGATTCAGAGAGCTCTTCTACCTTGAGGGTAATGCCATTTTTCTTGGTAGGTTCCTTAATGATTGCTTCAAATGTTTGAAGTGAGCTAATCAACTCCTCTAACTTCATAACCTCTAGGTCTTTGCTTTCTTCTATAGCAGTTACCTTAGGCATAAACCTTTTGGGAAGGGACCTAAGTACTTTCCTAACCACTTTAGACTCAAGAATATCCTCACCTAGACTCATCATGATGTTCACTAAGTTTGATAACTTGACATTGAATTGGGAGATTTCTTCATCCTCCTCCATCCTAAGAGTTTCAAGTTATGCCATGTACATTTGAAACTTAGACATCTTAATAGCACTTGTACCCTCATGGGTAATAAAGAGAAGCTCTCACGCTTCCTTTTCCATTTTGAGATGAGTTATCCTCCTAAATTCATCTGGGGTTAGACCACTAGCTATGACATTTAATGCCCTAAAGTTAAACTTGTGAGCATCCGCCTTGATGGGGGTCTACTCACTTCTAGGTTTGTCGAGCTATGTATAGCCATTGATAACTGTACTCCAAACCCTAGGATCATAAGCATTTAAAAATATATCCATCCAAGATTTCCAATAACCATAGTTTATTCTATCAAAAAGTAGAGGGGTGCTAGTGGACATACCACTATTTCCTCTAGCCATCTAGGATATTTTTCTAGGATTTTACTCGGGATGTTAAGCCTTAATTGAGTAACCTAGGCTCTAATACCAGTTGAAATTGCTCTAGAGGGGGGAGGGGTAAATAGGATTTCTTAATTAATTTATCTATTTTTAAATTTAACTTGTGGTTGTTATTAATCCCTTTTAAAATTAGCCTAAAGATGTATGTGCTCCAATGTGTCTACTCAAGTATAATGTCAAATATATGTTAGACAAGAGTAGTAGAGAGAATCAAAGTACAAGCAATCACATAATATAAACCACAAGAAGAGATTTATAGTGGTTCGACACTTGGGCCTACGCCCAATCTTTTAAAGCTCACTACTGAGTTTAGGTATATTTCATTTAGGTACTATTACAACCTAGGTCAATATACAAACTTAACTACTTGCTCACAAGCAAGCTAGACAACAACACTCGGTGTCTCTAGCGAGTGTGTACTACTTCCAGTGTCTCTAACGGAAGCAAAGTAAGGACAATAATGAATATGAATGCAAATAGTACCACAAGTTGGTTGATGTTGCTAGTTGCACAAAAGTTGGGTGCTCCTTGTCTAGCTAGTTTGCCTTAGCTACCCAAAAGCTCTAAGTACTTGGTTCTAGTTCTCCTTGAACTCAATCAAATGTCAGTTTCCTCTAGGGAAAGTACTCACCACAACTTCTTTTCAATATTAGTAGAGTAGTGCTCAAGAGGAGAGAAAAAGAGAGATAATATAATATAGTTTGCTAGCTACTTAAGCTTAAAATCTGTGGGCAATAGTGGTTTTCACAATGGAGAAGACTCTCAAAATAGTATGCCTTTTAGCCCTCTCTAACAATGCTTGATGTGTTGGACATACTTTACCCTAAACGGAAAAGATGTCTTTTATAGTAGTGAGGAGCACCCATGGCCTTGGGATTAGAATATTTTATAAAGGAGAGGATTTTAGATATTTGGATATGAAAAATAGAGTTCAAATTTCAAAAATTTCTCATTTGATTTTTTGAATTAACAATATTTTAAAAATGCCCTCCAAACCGATTGCTTGATCGACAATCGATTTGGGCTTAAAATCGATTTTGGATTAAGCAATCGATTTCGACTCTTGCACAAATTCTCAATCAATTGCAAGATCTAAAATTGATTTCCAAGCTGAGTAAATTTCTCAAAACTTGTATTGGAATCAATTTGGGCATATGAGTTTTGGGCTCAGGAGTCTTAGTATGAGACCAGACTCATAGGAAAAATCGATTGCGAGATCCGTAATCGGTTACGACTCTTAGTTTATGAAAAACTAATTTGGCCACATGTGGGGGGTCTATCCTTGGGTATTTTGATTTGAGCATATATGAGAGACATAAACCATGTCTAGGTTCATTTTAAGACATTAAAAATGATATGCATGCATGCTTTATACCTTCCTTGGAGTGCCAACTCTCCGGTCTCTTCCTTAGGTCAATGGTCATTTTTGGCTTCATGTGTTAAACTTGTGCGATCATAGGACACTTACAAGACTCCAATCACTATCCAATTGACTATGGGATTGACATACATCAACACTCATACATCCAAGACAAAGCAGTCATGAGGTCTTCTGTGGTTTTTTCATTGAAAATATTAAAAGAACTCGACGATGATAGAGAGAGATGAATCATACCTAGGGCTCTTCTATCAAGCACCTCCCAATATGATTTTGACATTGTCTCAGACTTATTCGCTTTTCCTCCTAGAGGTTGATAGAGTACATCCTTTATCTGCATCTTCCAAAATGTGAAATTCCTGTCATCGAATTTCTCAATAGCAAACCTTGTGAATTCTTCTCCTGTTGCTCCCACTTCTCCCACTCGAATCAAGAATTCCTTCAAAATCATGAATTTTAGCTTTTTACCAAACCGCCAACTGTGAATTGAAACCACTTCTTTCATTCTGACAAGGAACTTAGCTTTCTTCCATACTTAGAACAACCCCTCCCCTTCTTGATGAGGAACTTGGCTTTGATATCACTTGTTAGGATCGTAACCCTTTCTTGATATGAGTTCCTTGGGATGCGAAAATAAACACAGAATAAACAGACAAACACACAATAAAACCACAAGACAAAGATTTACGTGAAAAACTCCATAATCAGGGAAAAACTAAGGAACCACATAGAAAACCTTTTACTATAATGGAAGAATACAAAGCTACAAGCTTTTCTCTTTCTCACACACACGTTATCACAACCCAAAAACCCTTAAGAAACCCCTTTCTCTTTTCCCTTCTCACATTCTCTCTCAACCAAGAGAATCTTTAGAAATTTCAAAGACAAATCCTTCTTAAGCCTTTCCACCTCTCTCAAACCTTACAAAAACCTTTGTAAACCCTTTGAGTGACCTCTCTATAACCCTAAACAATAATAGAGACCTTATATAGATCATACATGTTGCCTTGCTCTTTATGACACTTTTTATTTTCTTCTAGCCACAACAACTTGATTTAGGATCAATTCTGGATCAGTCTAGGATTAAATTAAGTGCTTAGCTTGTTGGAAGATTACCGTTCTTGAATATAAAAATTAGTAAAGTTCATTGATCAAATCACGTATCAAAATATGCTTTCCCATGATTGCCATATGAATCCCTGAGATCTAATTCAAATAAAGTTTAGAATTACTTCAATCAATTAACTAGACACAAGAATTCAATCCAACCCGATCTCCAAAGTATTCACACCTGATCTAAAATTCTCTGTGCTATTTATAAAGCATTTGGGAAGACAAAGTAACCCTAAGGGGTATGGGATCCTTATGGGATTCTTATCCACAGGCTGTGGGGTCCGATATCTTTAATTAAGTCAAACTGCATTAAGGACACTCTATTTTTTATTAATTATAAACTGACATACTACTAATTGCAATAATTTATGTTACATATTGCAATTGAACTCCCAAAGATAAGAAAACAACAATGAGGCACTTCTTTACAGATATTTCATAAATATGTCCTTCCACTTCACAATATTCCTTAATAACCTCCAAGATGATAAAATAATCACTGTCTAACCCTTATAGTTATTTGTGCATTATCATTAGGAACTTAATGAACCAAATGGACATTGAAAACATTTATTTAATAAAATCATTTTCAAAATTAAATATATAAATTATAATATCTTTTTGAAAACATTTGACAAACACTTTATCAAGAACCACTGACCAGATTTTTATGTCCAATTAAATCACATATTTCTTAAACTGAATATTCTCCCACTTAAGAGAAATGGATTCCTTGTTGGGCATTTGCATCCTCTCAAGTATCATGTAGCTTATCCAAACTATCCATGATATAGCCTCCAATTAGGTATCACTGGTTGGTAGCTCAAAATGACTAACATAATGACTTAAAGAAATACAAACCCCCTAGGTCTAAGGACAAGTTTGTAAATATGAATAACAATTATCCTGATAGTGATTTTTTACTAAGTGTGTTTGTAATAGATCTCTTTAATGCATTTATATAATGCACCCACATGCAAGCTTAGAGTCTCATTCCAGTGACTAAGATTACATCACTTCATTATATAATAGCTTTACATGTAGCAGCCCTATAAGTAATGTGTCTAGCATCACCCATAGCTGTAAACTTTTAGGTTTACAAGAATTGGATTGTCAGATCTCTCCACACATTTCAATGTGTCTAACATCCTACTTTGTTATCCGAGGGCCACCTATCTCATCTCATGAGATCAAATAATATGTGAATGGCTTTGTTAGGACACATATTTCCAACAATCTCTCACTTATCCTCAAAGCCAATCACTAACTTGTTGTATACCCATATGGTCAATGTGTGCATCATATGCCTTTTGTAGTACCTTAGTCATAAGTCTACAAGATTATTTAAAGAAGTTATCACGGTGAAACCAATTTCACTTGATTTAGTCATAAGTGACCAATCTTAGGTAATTACATTAAGTTTTGTGGAACCACTATAACTTAAACCCTTTATATGTAGCTTCTTAAGCTACATCACAATCTGCCCATTTTGTAGAATCTACAGTACATTACTGCTTCACACTCTCACAACTAATGAGCTTCCTCCTACTATGAAACATAATCAGATATTATCTAACCTTTTGAATTGTTCACACTTTTGTAAGAATAATTATTGGTCCTTATTTTATATTTTAGCAAATGATTTCTAACTATCTAGTGATCTCATCCTAAACTACTTTAAAAACCTGTTTACTATAGTAGTTGTATATCTTGATTATTCCCACATTATTCCCAATGTGTAGGACATAACCAACATATTGGACCACAATGAATATTCACCTTTTCATTTACTTTCTTATGCACGCCTAGCTCTTCGAAATCGTTATAAAGGTTGATTGCTTAATCAATATAATACTTTATTCAGATTTTTCAACAATTAAATAATAAACTCCATCCATATAGGTGAAAAGTAGGGAGTTTAAAAATTCTAACACTACATCAAAGAACTAATGCATTAGAAGGTTAATAGGTTTTGATAACTTATTCTCAAACTAATTTGGTCATACTGAGTTTTTGAATAGTTCATAAAATAATCATATTCTTTTTATGTATAACTAAAGACGATGTTATCTTTTTATAATGTCACATCTAAGACATGGTCTTTCTAATTTAAGAATATAGAAGCTAACTCTTTAACTCTTGTATTGTACCTAACTATTAAGTTCATTTTCCTATATTACACTTAACATACTTGTGTAGAACAATCCTATACTTATCATCTTGATTGGGTCTTACCCAATTTCTAATCTATTAGACACTAATAAGTATAGTTTTAAATTAAATCCTATTTAATTTTAACTAACTATCTGTAGTTTGTAACCATAGAATTTGATAGGAAACTATTGAAAACTTCTTAAAATTCCTAACCTTTTTATTATTAGGTTTTACTCTTTTTATAAGAAAAAAACTGAAATATTGTCATTCCTTTAATCAATCTGTTGGATCCTATAAATCTTTGCAATTAATTGTAAATACTTTTAATAGACTATGGTCCACATTGTATGATTTATAGGAGCCAATTAATTGAAATGAGGAATACAAAATTTTGTTATTATTCTATTTCTTTCACTAAGAAGCTACATTTATGTGATACCTTTTTTGTCAATATAGAACTTACTGTAATGGAAACACATTCTACTTACACTTGTTGTATTTTATTTATTTTGTTTCTAGCACTTATTTTGTTCACGCTACCTTCATCCACACTATTAGAAACATTAAGATTAGATATTTTCTACTTGAATTAAAAGACACTACCATAATTAGCAAAGTAAGTACTCATCTTTCATTTTTAATGAGATTCTTATCATCCTACATAGGTATTAGTAAAATCATACCTCGTTCATGTCCTTTTTTGACACAAACTAATTATTGCAAGAATGCAAGAATCATATAAACTTACATCTGGTCAAACACTTTTACTCAATAGGATCTCCATTATTCTATGAACCTATTATTTGTGAAGATGTGGTCATCTAAATGGAGTATCTTTATTGTGTTCACATGCTTACTAAGCTTATTATAGCTTCATGCCCTACGACATAATTTGATTCATTATGTTTCTGTTGTGTCTAAGTTCCATCATATGACCCTAAAGGTTTAGTGATTGAACTAAATTAATCTAATATATTAATTTTAAACACAATTAAAGTCTTAACTTCTAGTTTACAAAGTTAGGTATATTATATTATTATAATAATAATCTTTCGAAGAAAAATAATTATCATTACTTTTGATATCTCATATCAAACAAGCATCATCATCACATAAAGTCAATCATCTAATTTTGGGTTTTTTAAAATCAAATGGTATTGATAACCTTTTTATCAATTTCATGATTTCCTCATGTGCCATATGATCGAGATTCATTTAAGATCCTAAGTGATTATCAGAAACCTAATCCTTCTGAACATAATATTATCTTGTGGGCATCAATCAGGTCAGCTTTGATTAGGCGGATAGATAATATCCATAAACTTTTGGTAAAAGCTGGTTTAATCTCTTTTCCAGATTTATGATTTCTGATCTTATGGCTTCTAAAAAAATCATGTCTAAAACTTGTGGGCTGCCATGATTCATTTAGTTAAGTATAAACCCATCATCCTGGTCTTAATGTATGTATTGTGGGATAACATATCCAGTGGGTTTACACTCATTAGCTATACCCAAACTTATCATAAGAAATGAATAAGAATAAATCAATTAAAAACAGATATAATCTTATCTTGTGGGCATTAACTAACTTATTATAGATGAAATCTCTAACCACTAACAGTGGAAGACCATAAAAATTATTTCGTGAAACAATTTTTGTTTTCATACTTAATATTAAAAATGAGGGTTTTAGGTCAAACATCTTATGTCATTATTAATTTATATTATTTATACATTAATGATACCTCATATTGTAACTTAGTATTTCTAATATCTCATATCATTATTAAGTTTTTCATTCACTTTTGAAATCTCATGCCATAACTATATAGATCATGCATCTCATGTCATAACTATATTAGAACATTTCTATCTACATCTCATAAAATTTAATTAAATCACCATTTTCATTTATATCTCATGTTATTATTGCATTGATCATACATGTTTAACATCTCATGTCAAAATTAAGTATATCTAACATCTTATGTTTAAAACATTTTATAAATAAAACATTATATTATCACATTTATTAATCATCTCAAAATTACATTGGCACATATTAAACATCACATGATTATATTTGTACATATTGATCATCATATGATCATAATTATTTAGCAGTTACGCAGAGTATCAAACTTAAACTCCCATTGCCATTAAGGTCTTCAATCACGTTGGAAAGACCTCATGTATCACATACATTCAAGTAGTATCAAAAGACCAATTAAATTATTTAATCTATATTGTAAACCCTATAATTTATGTTTTGTTGTGTTATCGGGTCAACAAGTGGTTTAGGATATCAATCATATCCTAATTAGGGTTTTACTAAATTAAATTTCATTATTTTGTCAAATCGAGTGCATCTTAGTTAGACTAAGTGCTCTATACTCAATCTTGCTCAAACTAGGTCTAACTAAATTAATTTTAGTTAAACTAATTTTTTTTATCAATCCCATTCAATTATGTTAAATTAGATATGATTTAAATTAACTATTGATTCTTTAAGTTAAACTTAATCTAATTTGGTCAAATTGATCAACTCTTGTTAAACTAATCAACTTTGATGAATTCTTGGTTAAACTAAGATAACACTAGTTTATTTTAGTTAAACCTAGTCATGTTGGTCAACCCTTGTTAAGTCTTGTTAAACCAATCAACTTTGATCAACTCTTGGTCAAACTAAGTCAACACTAGTATATTCTGGTTAAACCTAGTCATACTGGTCAACCCTTGTTAAGTCTAGTCAAACTAATCAACTTTGATCAACTCTTAGTTAAACTAAGTCAACACTAGTCTATTATGGTCAAATCGATAAACATAACATTCCATTCCAACAATTGCATTGTACAAGAAAAATAAACAATCACATTGCACATAAAATGTAAATTGCTTGTTATTCACATGAACATTAGTTTGCAACAAAAAAAATATTAAATCTTTTAACTCCCATTACTTTTAATGTTTCCTAACCAAATTGTGGACTATACTGTATCTCACACTTATATTCTTTTTAAAAAAAATTTATTAACCAATTATTAGTTTGGTTCAGTTAAAACTAGTCAAATCTTGGTCAATGTGGGTTAAATTGGTCAACCTTAGTTAACTTAGTTAAGCTGGTCAACTTTGGTTAAATTTTGTCAATTCTGGTCTACCTTGGTCAATATTGGTCAACCTTGGTCTACTTTGGTTAATCTTAGTCTTCTTTGGTTAACCCTGAGTTAAATTTAGTTAAAATAAGTTAAACCTAGTTTACTCTAGTTATTACTGATACAAATTTGGTCAAATTAGGTCAGACCTAGTCAAACCTTGTCAACCCTAGTCAAACTGGGTTAACTCTGGTCAACATTAGTCTTCTCTGGTTAAGCCTTGTCTACTTTAGATAACCCTAATTCAAATTAGGTCAAAGTATGTTAACCCTATCAAATCAGGTCAAATTTAGTCAATCTTAGTCAAATTTGGTCAAATGTGTCATATATAATCAAATGAGTCAACAATAAGTCAAACCAGTCAAAACTTGTCAAATGGGGTTAATCGGGTTGGTTCGGGAATTTTTCTAAACACCTAAAATACATATTCCCAATCTATAGGTTAGACCAAAACTTTTTGGTCCAAAAAGTGTCTAGTAGGATAGTAGACATTATAAGGAGTCCATAGCAACTTGAATCATTCAAAAATTTATCTAAACAAACATTTTATAAGTGATGACATATGGGGACACCAAAATGGGGTCCTAAGGCCTTTTTTATTATTACTATTTTTTAAAATCTGAATTTTTAAATTTAAATTTTTTTAAAGTTAATAATAAATTATTTTAAGACCTTTTGCAATATATATGTAAATTATTATTTTAAATCTATTTAAAAATTATTTACATTTAGTATCCGTTTAGGTTGCAAACACTATCCTTATGCAATTAGGATTCTGACTCAATCTCATTGGTCTCCTAATTGACAAAAAACTTATTTATGATGGTTATGAGCTCTTACTTATCCTCAACTTCCTAAAATTAGTTTCCAAGTTGGACTTTTAGTTAGAGTCCTTATAGGACTCAAAATTTTGACTGTAGACATCTCTTTCTGATTCCAACTTGGACTCTATTCTAGGGTTTTGATGTGAGCAAGACCAAGCCTCATGGAGGTACTCTAAAAATATGTAAAATAAAAATAAATAACATAACAAAACAATGATAGATCATCAGGATTGATCCCCTATGAAAATCAGGCCATTTTCTTGTCTCGTTTTTGTCTGAATGCCTTCAGAAACTTTGTTTTTGCTTCATCTTCTCTCCAAAGAGTTGTGCTCCATGGATCTTCATTCTCTTAGGTCTTAGAACTATGTCTAAACTAGTAATAAATAAATTACATCATTTAACAAGAAACCTCAAAAAACCAGCCCGCCATCCCGAAATGCTTGAGGGGAGTACAACTATTAAAGATAGAGAGGAGAGAGAGAGATAAGGAAGATATTCATGACCATACACTCATAAACTATTACATTCATCTATAAAAAAACATAACTACACAATCTCATGAAATTAACAAAATAAACCACACATGATTCTAATTTAAATTGAGCTCACAACTGTCATTTTATGTAAAATTGCCCTAGATCTGATCCGGG